>OVAY01000050.1:30556-69566 GCA_900406395.1 Kernera saxatilis
GGTCAAATCTTTTCAATAACCTTTATACCCCCATTGTTTCTTTAAGCATAGCTGCACATCCCATAAGCACACGATCTCCCTTTGTTGCACTTCTTAAAGCAACCTCCACAGTGTCTCTTATCAAACATTGGGTTTACACAATATCCTTTGCAGCAAATCTCCGAGTATTGACAGCTTTTTCCGCATCTTCCGCAATTTAATTTGTTGGTTCTCAAGTCCACGCACCTATTGCGACAACAATTACGACCTGGACTGCCTTTGAGACGACATACTTTGGGGCTTTTGTTACATGTCATTGCACTTGTACGGTTCCAACCTTTTTTCCCTCGTGTAGCGGCTATCACCCGACCATATTTGTCTCGGTGTTTCGCCTCAACCCTCATCGGTTCGCTTAGTGTTAGAGCAATGGCTAAGACCATTATGAGCACCACCATGAAATAGGATATCTTGAATGTATTCATTCTTTTATGAAATCAAAGGAGAGAAACTGCAAACAATATATGAAGGAAAAAAAAATAGTATCGGAATTTGTTTGCGTGTGTTTGTATATGTATGAATGTTTTAAGATGAAGAGTAAGGAAGGACGTGAATGCTATTTATACACGAGAGAATGATCCATCGGTCAACGAAGAATTTTTTAAAAAATTAGGTCGTTTAAGAAAAATATTTGACCTTTTAAGACTCTTATAGTGGAGTGGTCAAATTCGAAGGGTTTGGATTTTTGAAGCGTAAACGAGTTAGGCTCGCCTAGAAAAAAATTCAATAAGTTTCTAAATTAGGCAGAACAAAAGTGGAAATACATGAAATTCATTTGATCATTTGGCAAATTGTATAGTTTAGATATAATATAAAAATGATCAAATATTAATGTTTATTTTGTTCTTCAAGCGGATCTCCTGAATTGAATCCGAAAATATTACCTCATGAAGCATATAATGTTATACGTCAATTCTTGCAAAGTCGTAGCTAGCAAGGTAGATTTGCAAAGAATCAAGGCAATCAAACCATGAGATATCCGAGTTCTTTCTTCTTTTCCTTTTGACAGATCCGAGATATTATCTAGAGACAAAGTATAGAAGAAATAAGTAAAGAAAAGTTATTCCAACTAGGCTACTAGCATTGTAACGTCTCGATCGCGTCTGGTAGTGAATTTTATCCTTTTGCGACAACCAATCAGTAAATCTAAGAAGCTCAAAAGATTTGTCTACTAGATAACCAATAAGTATTTTGTGTATTTTGTCATCTCACTGACACAAAATTAAAGACAACACGAGCTATACAACATTACAACCTATCTATCAGATTTGCATAATCAACAACATGATAGGCCGATACAGAATAAGCTCAATTATATCCCGTTACTTGTTTGATCATATAGATACGACGACACGCTAGAGTATAACTTTCCCACTCGATCTTGATCTCTTTACTACTTTTTTCTTCTGTTAAATTATATTTTTAAATAAGAAAAAATATAGGTGAAAAAGAAAGCACGTATACAATTCAAAATTCCCGTAATACACGGAACATGAATCTTTCTTCAAATTTGACTAAAATCCGTTACCAGAGCACTCGATTAGGAGTTGACTCTTAGTAGGATAAACTTGACGATGAAATATACCTAAAGTAGCAATAAATACACATAATATTCCAATTTATCGAAAGTTCTTCTGTAGCACACCGGTTGAATTTCTTGTTGAAATCACGGGTTCGAGAGCCCGGGAGCGGAAAATTATTTTGTTTTCAATTTATTTATTTTTGGCTAAAATTTTGAAGAGCAGGGTCACATGGCTCCTCACGACACTACAAGCCTGTATATGTGTGTGTTTTTATTTCTTAGCGGCATGCGGTTCATGAACCGTTAATGTTTGCATTACTTAGATAGTACAAGAGAAAAATTAGCATCTAAAAGAAATGTAAATCTTGGAACATAATACACCATAATTAATCAATTAAAAAGAAAAACTGTCCTTATTTCTAATGATTATAATATACTATAATCCCAAGTCATATCGACAAGGTACGTCTAATATCATACAAGACTACCGTTACTTTATTCATCAAATATGCAAGTTTTTATTAGTGGTCTTATGAGCTTAACAATGCTATTGAAATTGGATGAGTCCTCTCATAATCATTGATGATAAAGCTGATGATTCTAAGCGGAGAGACAACGGTTGTGGAGAAAATGCTATCAAGTTATAACTCTAATTAAGGCGATTATTGCAATTTACAATGTATTGATGCAAGTTAAATTTTGATTGATTTTTCAATGCATCTCGGTTTAAAAAGTAGGAAAACCATTTAGCGAACATGTATGAAGATACTATAAACGTTAAAAGGACCATGCTCTCAAATTTTTGTAGGATTTAATAATTATTGGGAATAATTTATTATTTTGGGTAAAATCCAGCATAAATTCAAAAGCCAACATAATGAGATATATAGCGACTGCAAGAAGCGCTGAGCGATCGCATAAAACTCATAAGCTGAACGATTGTATGAAGCGTATAAACTGAACGACCGCATGAAACGTATAGGTTGAGCTGTCGCGAAAAACGCTTAAGCTATTATTGATTTATTTCTAATAGATTAAAAGAGATATTCATAAATCTTAAGAAATAATTATCAAGTAAAATCGTTTTCTAAATTCATGCGGACTAGGAAACCTCCTTCTAAATAGAGCAAATAAACACTTTAAAAGGAACATCCAAAAACTAAGGTAAAAACAGATAACTTTATGCAACTATAACTTAAAGAGATTTAGCATTAGTTTGTACTTATTTTCTGTTATTGCGAACACTCAATTTTTAATAAAAATTATTCAAAGCTATTCGATCTTCTACGTTTTCTGTAGATTTGTCAACAAATCGCTTATTTTTATCCAAACAATAATAATAAATGAGAGAAAATTGTGATTAATTAAATTTTGTGGTAACTTTTTTTTTTTTTTTACACAAATAATTTAGTGGTAAGTTGTGTGACACAATTATGTGTCCTACATACAATTTTCAAATCTCAAAGACAAAAGCGTCCAAAACGTATGTTCAATCTAATTTTTAGTATAACAATATTCTTTCGTACGTACCAAATTTTTCATTGCATATAAGTTATATCAAGTTGCGAGTTCTATTTCATATATCTCACAACAGCTGTATATACACGTAACATGAATCTTTGTTGAAATTGACATAACATTCAATTACTTGAAGCCGTTATAAGAGCACTCGAGTACGTAGGGGTTGACATCTTGGTCTCGGATGGATAAACTTGTTGAAAGACAAATATCTTCTTCTTTTTTTGACAAATATCTTTTCCTACTAAAAAATGATAACGATAGATATTTCTAGCAATCGAATAAAGAATAAAAATTCCGCTGTAGCGCACTGTTTACATTTCATTGCCAAAAAAAAAAAAAATAAATAATCGTCGGCAGATAATTGTTTTTTAAACATCTAATCTTAATATTTTTAAAATATATTTATTTTTGAACTTTTATTTAATGTGTTATTTACACAAAATGCCATTGTATTTTTAAATTGAAATTTGAATTCATTAAAGTTAAAATTGGGTTTAGACAATTTTAAGAAACACTCGGGTCGGGTCTGGCCCGATACAAAATACGCGGATCCTCTTAATTAGTTGATTTAAAACGAGACTTTTCACCCTGTGTCCACTAGGGTTTGAGAATGTTTGAGAATGGCGACGGCAATGGCGATGAACTCAAGTCCATTGTCTCTGAATCGGCAAAGGTAACTACAAATCCTTACTTTTTCATTATTTTGAATTATATATCTACTTTGCAAACTCATCGATTGGTTTGTAAACTTCTTCTCCCAGATTTGAAGCTCATGTCTTTGCTAATGATTAGGTCATTGCGCAAGCTCTCTGCCACCATTGGATGGGTTGCTCCAAATCTGGTATGATTTTGGCTTTTGCAATGCTTTTTTGCTTAAACGTAGATTGTAATTTGATTTAGTTTTTTTTATCAGTTCCCTTTGTGATGGAAATTTTCAATCTCTTACTAAATGTTCTTTCAAACCCTCCATTTACAGATTTCTCGCAAATTTGTAACACTGTTGTTCTTTGGTTTCGGGCTATGGTTTTGTGGGACGGTTTTAACGAAGGAGGAGGGTAATAATTCTTCATCAAATTTTTATATCATGAAGTTGAATATTTACATCCAAGAGCTTCAGGTTATCTGATTCTTCTTTGTTGGCAGGGGTTCGGAAGAATTGGCTGAAGTCAAAGCAGAACTGGTATGTTCTTCTTTGTGCAATCTCACTCTCACGTTTAGATAAATGCTTTTGTGTTTTCACTTTCATTTGTGTTTATAATAGTCTGATTTGAATATCGGAGAGAATTGGGCTTTGATCAGATTAATCAGCATTCGTTTTTTATTTGGGATAATCTTATTCTGATTTGTGCTTATAGGAGAGGAGCTACTGAGATTAAGCAGCATCCGTTTTTCCACACAGGAAAGAAACCTTTTTTTTCTCCATCATCTTTGGTGCAATTGGTTTATTTTCCACACAGGTCTTGTGATTGCACTTATAGGATCTCTTCTGAGTATACTCGTGGTTAGTTCTCCTTCATGTTTCCTTAATATCCTAAGAAACATTATTCTTATCAATACGTGACACACACATTATTAAATCAAGTTTTAGCTGAAAGAAAATATAGATTTTTAAAAAACGTTTATGTTTCTCATGTCACAGGCATATGTTTACGATTCTCCTAATAACTGCTATTAGAGGCCTCCAAGTTATGGTCAATTACCTATCCCAGCCTAATACAGGTTTATGCACTCGGAGTTCTACCCTCCTCAAACTCCCCCTACAGGTTATTACTTACTCACGTTGGCGAGAAAGGAACTCAAAAATCTTCATGTCTCCAACACTATTTCAACACAAAGCAAAGGTGGACAGAACAATGTGTCGTCTACTCTCCTTCCCGGGTCGAAATAGCTCCTCCTCACTCCTTGAATTTTATTTTGGTTGTGTGGCTCTTCCTTTTTGACATTTTGCTTATTTAGTCATGTATTGCGTTCCTTTATATGTAAGGGGTAGTTAGTTGTAAACTCTTTCATTTAGTAATGAAGTTTAACATTAAAACCAACAAAAAATTGTACAAAATATCAGCTTCTCATTTAGTAGTCATGTATGTTAAATTTTGGTTGCACAACCAAATAAAAAAAAAATATAAAACATATCCTAAAAACAATTGATACATATAACTCTATATTTATATATAATTAAAATAAAAATTAAATTTTTTACCACTATCTTACTTTCAAAAACATTAATAAAAAATAATTTATATATACAATAACAAATAGACTATAAACATCAGATCATTTCTATATTATTTTACAAGAAAAAATACATGAAAATTTATATAAAATAAAAAAACTTCATAAAATTATATTTAAATTAAACATTGGTCTGCGGTGTATCGCGGGTTAAAACCTAGTATGAGAGTAGAATCTACTACTCCATCATGTGTGATATAATAGAAAGATAGTTCCAACATTTTTAATCATCATTTATTCAAAACTTTTTTTTTGTATTAATGTATCACCTTTTTCGGGTTAACTCGTTGTGCTGTATCACCTTATTTGAAGCCTTTTGTATTAAGGTCTAAACGCCTAAATAATTTTTTTTTTTTTTTTTTTTTTTNTTTTTTTTTTGTATCAAAAGCTTAGAGAATTTTCTGTAAGTTTATCTTTTAGCTATATATTTAATTGTTAATAAAATTATTTTGGAAAAAACGGCAAACATTCATGTATATATGTGTTTTTTTTTTTAAACGGTGCGCAGTCTACTAGCTACATCATAACATAAAGTATATAGATAGACATTCCGTTTTAGTTGGTTACAGTTTATTTTTTTAGATTATCAGTTTTATATAAATTTGAACCATAT
This sequence comes from Kernera saxatilis, assembly GCA_900406395.1. Lineage (NCBI taxonomy): Eukaryota > Viridiplantae > Streptophyta > Magnoliopsida > Brassicales > Brassicaceae > Kernera > Kernera saxatilis. Next base: position 36,481 of record OVAY01000050.1, read on the forward strand.
AAAAATTGTATGTAATTCGGTTTAGTTTACTTTGAAACGATTTCAACAAAAAAAAGTTAAATGATTTTTGGTAGTTTTTCTAAATCATTCTAAATTTGTAATTTAAAATGGACAAAGAAATCAATTTAGTGCATACAAGTTAAGAACGTCAACAGATAATTTAGTAATACACATTTCTTTACAACATGAATTAGTTGGGAAAAAATCTACATCAAATCAATCTGAAGAAAGAGAAAATTGAAAGTCTATAAACTAAACGATAAATTGAGAATTTAGGATTTTTACATGAAAATGCAAAGTTGAAACATGAAATAACTCAATGAATTTTGTTAATAAAGTATAAAAATTAAACACATTCAAAATTAATTTTAAAAACCGTAAAATCCCTTTAGTTTTGCGGATTTTACCAAATTAAAGCAAATCAATTTTTTTAACAAAACAAATTTTAGGTTTAATCGAAACCTAGCAGAGTCACCTAATTTAGTTTTGGTTTGGAAATTTTTTAGTTACGGTTTTTTGGTCCCACCCGGTAGCAAAGCTAAAGCCTCCCATCTTTTAGCAAGAGCCTTTATATATATACAAAAATAATGATAATTCATAAATAACAACAAGATCCGCTGTAGCACACCGGTTAAAATACATCTTCTGAATCCCGGCAGCGGAAAATTCTTTTGTTATAATTTTGTTCGTTTTTTCCAGACATAAATTAAAAACGTCACACTTTGCTCTTCATGACACTAAAAACGGCATACATGTTTTGCTGCGTATACCTCACGAACGTCCCACCTTCTGTTTAGCTGCGTCTCTTCAACAAAACAGCGAGCAGGAGAGAGGAGAGAGTGATAAACAAACCTATAAGCAATAAGCATTTGATGAACGATGTCGAAAACGAAGAGAACCGCAAGAAACGAGCGGACAAGGCACATGGTGGAATCGGCTATGGCGGCGGCGTTGGGATCGGTGTTTCAGCGGGTAAATCAAGAGAGAGCAGGTCGCGTGTCGGATCGGAAACGGGTCGTAGCAGCGAGAAAGACGAAACCAGACCTCAGTTTATAGAATGATGCATTGAGAGTTTGATATAATCAAACCATATATAGTAACCTGAGGAATATGCATGTGACAATCACTGGTTTTCTCTAATTACATTTTTGCTTCGTAGATTGCAAATATGCTTTGCTCATGTAGTTGGAAACATCGGAAGAAAGCCATTGAAGAGCAGTGGCGAAGAGTGTAAGAATTTTCAGGTTATTAAACGAAATAAATAAAACATCAAAGTTCAAAGGTATTTTGAATAATAAAATAAAAATATTATATCAAATCGGCTCTATTTATTGTTGTTGTATTTTGTCCGCTCCTAAGGAACAAACTTATCCCCAAACTCCTTATTTTATCCGATCTTCAACAGTTTTCTCCACCCCGAAATACGGCTGATAGTAATCAGAGTGAGATTCCATACAGCTCATCATCATCGAACAGAGTTCCGCACACTTGCTGATATGTCCAGTTTCCACCACGCAATCTTGCAAAGCCCTAAATGATTCTTTGCAATCACCTCCTTCTAAGAACCTTACAACCCGCACTCCTATTTCTTGCTCTGGAAATACTTAATTTGAGAATGATTCGTCCCAACCTCCCAGCGGGGCTTTGTTGATTCGAGCATTGAACTCGGAATTCTCCATGGATGACGTGATCCCTATTTTTGGAGGAGGACGATCTGAAAGGATGAGGAGAAAACAACAATTACACACATATATATTTATATGCTTAGGGTTTTAGTGATGACCCGGATACTGGGCCTCGACTGGGCATGGGGATGGCTAGTGACTTTGAGTTAGCCGTATGATCTGATGAAGTCATATTGCTGATCCACAATCAGCTTATTTAGGTTTGTTATTTAGTCTTTAGCAAGAGCCCTTACATCATATCTCAATGATGCAAGTTCTCGGCAGCCGGCAAATATTTTTGTTATAATTACGACATGCTTTTTCCGAAACCTAGCAGAATCACCTAATTTAGGTTTGGTTCGGTTGTTTTAGTTACGGTTTTCTCCCCCATTCTATGGCAAGAGCCCTTACATATATGTAATTCATTACTCATCAAAAATTCCGTTGTAGCACACTGGTTAAAGCTATATCTCATTGATGTAATTTCCGGGTTCAAAGCCCGGCAACGGAAAATGTTTTTGTTCGTTTTTTGTCAAAAAGAAATTGAAAACGTGACACTACAAACGGCATACATGTTTTTCCCCTAAACGGCACATGAGTCTTACTAGCTAAATCGAAACGCAGCGTATAACTTCACGTCCCAGTTTCTGTTTAGCTGCGTCTCCTCGTCGTCCCCTCTCTTCCACAATTCTGTGACCAGAAGAGAGAGTGATAAAGAAAAATCTTAAGTTATTTGATGAACGATCTCGAAAACGAAGAGAACCCCAACTGAATAAGGAGAACAAGAACCATCTTTTATCTTTTACCGTTTGTTGGTTTTCCTCAAGAGATTTTTGAGGGGTTTTACTTTTCTTGTGATTCACGGAATTATTTTTAGGGGTTTGATTCTCTTCCTGTGTTTTCTCCTGGGCCGGTTTTTTGAGCTTTTCGGAACAGTAAACTAGCTTACCAAGTCTAAACTTGAGCCTTAAAGAAATTTGACAATTAAGAATTCTCCCAACTTTAAAGAAATTTGATCAGCGGGCCTTTTTTGGGATTTAGATCTTCAGTCTTGGGGAAGTTGGGTTTGGAGAAGATTGATGAAGCTAAGGTCTTTGGCAAGACCCTATCTGTTTGTCAAATCAACTCTGGTTCTTCTTCGCTTTTTTGGCATGACGATTGGACAGATTTAGGTCCTTGATCTAATTGATTTAGCTGGTGCTAATGGACCGAGAGTCGCAGGAAATTATATATATATCTAATTAATCACGTTATATGTATATTCCATGAACGTGATTAAATTTTTCTTTCCTATCGTTATTTAATATGTTTATTCCCCATAACGATATATATAAGAAAAAAAAAAAAAACGATATATATAAGAAAACGAACACTATCTTCAATCAGGTTAAACCATAGAGTACTCCCAATGATCAAAATTACATTATTACACATCATTTTGATGATTGTAGTTTGAAACTTTTTGCGTGTCTGTGTGTAGTCCAATATTCACACATTTGGCCGGAAGGATTATAATTGATGTAAAAAAGAAGAAATTGAAATCATCTCAAATATCAAAGTAGATAGCATTATAATTCACGATTGAACAAACGCATCCGCTGTAGCGCACTTTTTAAAAATTATCTTTCTTTGATAAAATTTCCGGGTATGAAGCCAGGCAGCGGAAATACTTTTGTTACAGTTTTTGTTCGTTTTTTCAAAATCAAATTGAAAAACGTCACATGTCGCTCTTCGTAACATCAAACAGGATACATGCTTTTTCCCTAAACGGCACGCGAGTCTACTTGATGCCTCGAAAGTCGAAACGCAGTGTATAAGTTCACGTCCCAGCTGCGTCTCCTCTTCTCTTTGATTCGTCAAGTCGACGACGCTGATCATTGATTTTTTAATGCACATCGGTTTAGAAAGACGTTAGAGAACATGTTTGAAGATACTAGCTTGTGCGTTTGCGTTTCCGGCTGTTGCGGTAGCGGTTAAATTTCATTGCGAGAAATCCCGGGTTCAACTCCTTGCAGCGGATGGATAGTTCTTGGGTTTTGTTTTGGAAACTAGACGGAAGCACAATATTTGTATTTTTCTAACTCCATCATCTTATCATAACATGAATTAGTTGAGGAAAAAATTTACAGAAAATCAATTCGGAGATAAAGAAAACTGAAAGTCTAAATATAAAAAATGAATTAAAGATTTTTTTATTATAGAGCCCTTTAGCAAGGCCCTTACATTTAAGGATATACATATAATTATAACTCGCAATTAATTAAAAGCTCCGCTGTAGCACACTGGCTAAAGTTGTATATGAGGATATAATTCTTAAACAAGAGTTCTTATATTTATGGATATTTTGATATAGTCACAAGCTCCGCTGTAGCACACTGGTTAAAACTACATCTATAATTTCCGGGTTCGAAGCCCGGCAGCGGAAATTTTTTTTTTTTGTTTTTTTCCTGAAACAAAAGTCTTTATATTTATTTATATTTCGTCGTAATCACAAGCTCCGCTGTAGCACACTGGTTAAAACTACCTCTCTTGCTGTAATTTCCGGGTTCGAAGCCCGGCAGCGGAAAATTTTTTGTTCTTTTGTTTTCAGAAAGAAATTGAAAACGTCACACTTTGCTTTTCGTGAAACAACAAACAGCATACATGTTATTCCCTAAACGGCACGCACGTCTATTAGCTGCACCGAAACGCAGCGTACAATTCAATGTCCCAGTCTCTGTTTAGCTGCGTCTCCTCGTCGTTCTCCTCTTCCACAAAACTATAACCAGAAGAGAGTGATAAAAATCTATAAGCATTCGATGAGCGATCTCGAAATCGAAGAGAACCCCAAGAACGAGCGGACAGGACACGTGGCGGAATTGGCTATGGCGGCGGCAGCGATGGATGGCGTTGCGGCAGCGGCGGCTTTGAGATCGGTGTTTCAGCGGGTAAATCAGGCGGCGGAGAAAGCGGGTCGCGTGTCGGATCGGATACGGGTCGTAGCGGTGAGCAAGACGAAACCGGTTTCTCTGATTCGTCAAGTCTACGACGCTGGTCATAGATCTTTTGGAGAGAATTATGTGCAAGAGATCATTGAGAAGGCGCCTCAGGTTCTCTGGTTTGTTCTGTGCGAAATTTCTACGAATCCTTGGAAAAATAGAAACTTTTGGTATTGAAAAAGTGTGAAGATTTTTTTTTTTAAATTTTGTGATTTGCAATTGCAGCTTCCAGAAGATATAGAGTGGCATTTCATTGGGAATTTGCAGAGCAACAAAGTGAAGCCTTTGCTAAGTAATCGAAACTCTTCATATTTACTTTTTTGTTGGTGGTGCATCAGTTTTAATCCTACTTCAATCTTCAAATTGTACTGAATCGGTTTGATATGTTGTATTCTTAATACTTGGGGCTTTCTTTGCTTGTTTGATCAGCTGGAGTGCTTAACCTTGCGATGGTGGAAAGTGTCGATGATGAGAAGGTAAATATTCGCTTTGGTTAGTAACTATTGTAGCGTTCTTTCAAGGTGATAAGATAACGAAAAAAAAAAAATCAGGGTCTTTGGGTAACAGCACTACAGATAGTGGAATCTATAGACTGAGGTCAAATGTCTGTTGAAATTTTGTGGGTATTGATTGGGATGGCAATCAGTGGCTTTCTCTAATCACATTTGCTTCATAGATTGCAAATATGCTCGATCGTGTGGTTGGAAACATCGGAAGAAAGCCTTTGAAGGTCTTGGTCCAAGTGAATACCAGTGGTGAAGAGTGTAAGAATCTGGAAATCTGCCACTTCTTCACATCCGTCTCAAGTGTTTTCCCACTTCTGCGTTTCTTTACATGATTATCTCGCTAATACCTCCAGCTAAATTCGGCGTGGAGCCCTCAGGATGCGTAGGACTAGCGAAGCACGTGAAGGAAGCCTGCACGAATCTCGAATTTTCGGGGTTGATGACGATCGGGATGGCTGATTACACTTCAACCCCAGAGAATTTCAAGGTTAAATAATCTGAATTGAACCTAAAAAATGTTTGGTTATATTATGGGAACACTAAAAGAATGGAGCTCTCTTTTGTTTCTTATTATGTGTAGATGCTTGCGAAGTGCAGAAGTGAAGTGTGTAAGGAGCTTGGAATACCGGAGGAGCAATGTGAGCTATCGATGGGGATGTCCGGTGACTTTGAGTTAGCTGTAAGTTTTGATCAACCCAAATTGTTGATTAAAAGTAAAAAAATTCTGAGTTCTGCTCAAAATGTAAAGAGTCTTCTTTTTCTGTTTTGAGAGTTACAGATTGAACTGGGAAGCACAAATGTGAGAATAGGATCAACGATTTTCGGGGCAAGAGAGTATCCTAAGAAGAAGTGAAGTCAACTGCTCCAAAAGTCGAAAGTGATGAGAGATTGATTACAAATTTAAACATCAAAACCAGTTGCGGGGAAAATAAGAGCTGCTGTTTCAATGGTGAAATGACGTCATATTAATCAAAGCCGATTTCTTCATATATAATCAATCAACTAACCTCATGAGTCATGAGTGATGTCTGTAATGTATCCACGTTGTTCCCTACCCTATGTATACTCTCCCTTGCTTGATCGACACGATACATTACCATTTTTCAGTTTGTAACCTAAAAACTAGCTTACACTGTTGCAGAGTTATAACTTATAAGGTTATGTTTGTTGATGATCCTATTAGTCCTTCGCTCACAAGGTGCATAGCAGCTGCTTCGGTGAACTTCCTTGCAAAGAGAAAACACGGGACGGGTTTTGAATCGGCCTTACACCATTCTGTTCGAGATTCAGACTCGTAATATACATGGTTTATTTTCTGTCCCAAGGAAAAAAAAGGAACTAGAGATTACTCAAAGATCCATTAAGTTGTGTGTTAATCACTAGTAAAGATATGTACCTTTATTTCTTTTATTTCCTCTGGCCCGGAGTTTTCAAATGTGAAAGTGACCGGATGCCAAGATTTGGCTTCATATTTTGTACCAGAAACGTTCCATACAGTGTATGTCAGTGTTCTTCGTTCCATTTCACTCTCTAGTCCGCGCATCTGAAAAGATCAGTTTGGATTACATAAATAATATGGAACTTTTTAGATGGAGAAAAGAAACAAAAACGGGAGAGGTCTTTATTAGATAGGATTACCGTAAGCAATGTTTGCACATAGTGTTCATCGGGGATGCAGTTGCGCCGGTTCTGTTTCTGAGTTCACATCAAACATAAAAGGTTTAAACATCCGCCATTTTATCGAGAAAGTAAGAAGCATGTCAATCGAGAGAAGCGTCATAGACTTCAAAATATAGACACCATTGAGATTTTTTTGTTCACATCAACACAAATCGATAATTCAAGCTGCTTCTATTAAATGAAAAATGGCAACGTCGAAGTATCACTTACAAGAAACAGCCATGCCTGTTGGGAACCTAAAGGTGGACATCTCTGCAAATTGAAAGAGGAGTCAACAAACAATCTGTTGTTTCTTCAGCACAAAGGAATCAAGATTGAAATTAGAACAACGAAAGATACTCTGAGGTTTCTCTTAATGGTGATTGCTAATCAATGAAACCAAGCAATAACGAACTGAATACACATAAAGCTTCATCTTTACCTTGCAAAAATTCTCAAAAACTGGGAATACGATACCATCATTTACAATAACCTCTACATGACTTCTGATCAAAGATATCCACTGCAATAGATAAAGCTAGGATGAGATTAAAAAATTCATAAACTGCAAAGGAAGCCCTTGTCCCTCTCACCCTGATGCTTTAATTTCCAAAAGAAACTTAGCGATTAAAAAAGTTCGTTTCAAAGCAAGACAGCGAAGATACCTGGGATCCTTTTCGCCATTTCTCTTCAGGTATGACAGGAGACATTTGCACACTGTACCGTGTCTCTTTAGTATGAAGAAAACTGCAAACAGAGAGCAACATAGTTATCAAGTCGTTCCACTGACATATTTACAAGTACTGAGAAACTTCATATAACTCAGACTTGCAATCTACCTATCCACAAAACTTCTTGGTGAAGAGATAAGATATCTGTATATATAGCCAAAGTCATACAACGGAACACATCTGCAAAACAGAAAGTAGAAGCAATGTGAAGAAAAAGAAAAAAGTGCGTAATCACACATATACTGAAAGTCGGATGCAATAAGGTATGGTCAGACATAAGAATGTCTCATAAAAGAGAATGCTCGAAGTGTGGAGAACACAAACGAGTATATGTATGTGTGTCTTGTACAGCACAAGTCCGCTCCTGCATTAACAAGTTCACAGCTAAAATCAAGAGAAACTATAATTGACCAACCAGTTACTGCCGACTAATCATATGCAAAATAGAGTAAAGAGTTTATTGGAATGGAATATCAAACCAAGGACATGCTAAACCTTAATAAAAAGAAATTAAGGAATCCTCTGAAATGAAGCACTCGATGAGTAATGCTAAAAGAACCGCACCTGTCAGAGAGAAGAGCAAATCTTTGATTTGACTGATCCTCTAAAGCAGTTGCGAGCAACAATCTCTCTGCTGCAATCATGCTGGATTCTCCCCATATTACCTATAACATTACACCCTAGGTTTCAATTCATCAACTATAATCCGTAAGTCCCAGATATTGGGATCAGTATTTGCAGTGAATAAATGCCAAAAGATGCTTCTTTTAGACCTTTGCAGATATATTCTTACAGTTTCAGAGTCAGAAATAAACAAAGAAACACCAGAAAATGAACACTCAACCTTGATGCTATTGTTCAATTGGCGACCATAGAAAAACTGTGATCGAGTTGTGTCCTCATTGAACACGAAACCAGGTTGTGAATGTATATAGACGGAGAAATTCGCCTGATGGGCACCCTGCGAAATTACCCAGAAGCAGCAATTTTCCAGATTATGAAAACGAACCAGTAAAAGGAGTAATCAAAGACGTAGTCTAGGAATTAGACCTTGAAGAAGCCGTCCCATAGAAAATCAAGCGGGAGATCACGCCGAGCTAAGAAAAGGAAGGCGACCTTCGGACGGTCGCCGGAGTATTTGCGGAGCGGGATATGAGAACCGGCGACGGAGATCGGCGACAATGTCGTGACGGAATTGTACTGCAGGTTGATCCTGAGGAGAGCAAGAAGGCATAGCGCGACGGAGAAAGCGATAACGAGCTTCCATCCCAGCCACACGACGCCGCGGCGTGACAATGGATGCTGCGGCTGCGGCTGCGGCTGCGATTTCCTCGACATTGCCATCACTCACCGTCGAACGATCGACATTCGATTACCACGGTCGCTGTAAAGGAAACGGATAATCAAAATCGTTTAGGGTTTAGAAGCCAGAGTTTCAGGAGATTTGAAACCCAAGAATTTTGGTATTGAGAGAGAAGAAGACAGAAATGACGTTGAAACTTTTAAACGTCGTCGTCTGAAATAGTCCACGTACTTCATATTATTTTCCGTTTCAGACAAAATTTAAAACATTACTAAAACTACGACAAAGTTGTCGAAAAGAAAAGAAAAAAACAACTACGAATATTGTCAAAAATGGTAATAATATCTAGAAAGACTAGAATTTGACCGAGATGGTAGCCTAGCCTAAGTTCTCTATACCTCGGGTTCATTTACGGAAAATTATTTTTATCTAAAATTTGACTACAAAAAAAAGAAAGATAATAATTGTTGAGAGTTTGAGCCTTTGAGGCCATAATAGTCCTTTTTTTTTTTTTTTGGTAAAATGTGGCCATAATAGTCCTTATAAAATTTGGTTTGCTTTTGTTTTGCAACCGTATGAACCTTTACATGGTGTCATCACCAAGTTACCAAAGTAGATCTTTTTTTTGGGTCAACAGTTACCAAATGGTAAGTAATAAAGGATAAAAGTCCTGTTTAGCAATAAAAATAGTTCAAACAAAGTCTAAGGAAAATGATGCATTAATAAACTTGATTCTAAAATAGTCATTTTTCAAACATTCATTTGCTCTGCAAATAACGTAATGGTAATACTAATACAAAACAATGCAAACAAGGTTAGTAAATTTTTATATGCCAAAAAAGCATGGCTTCCAGTTCAAAATGACCAAAAAGTTACATTCATAAAAAAGGGAATCATCATGACAGCTAAAGCCAACTATAATAGCCATGGCTATACAATCTACAAAATATGCTGTCTTCTCCTTAAAGGTTTGTAAAACAATATGTCACAACAAAAGTCTAAGCTTTTTAGCTTAAATCTGAAAATAATGTCTCCACTTCTTTCAGGGCTTGTTCGACAGCGTAGATCACCATCTTCTTTATCTGTTGAGCATGACAAAGATTGAAGATAACAAAAAAGAGAGTAAATACCAGTCAATCAAAAGATTAACCCCGAGAGATTTAAACTACCTAATTTAGTTATATTTTATAGGTCCACCATCTTGTGTTTTTTTCAGTCCATGATATGTAAGAACGTGATCACCACTGATCTTAATTTTTCTGTATAATTTTCTAGATTTTTTAATGGTGATTTTCAGGTAACACTCCTGAAAAAGGGAGGTTTTTTCCCGGACTTCGAATCGAAGTCTTGTTTTGACTTTTAATTTAAGTTTTCTACTTCCCAATTGGGTTTGGGTTTGGCTTTGGCTTTGCCACGTGAAAGAAATAAGCTTTTTATTCGAATGGTGTAAAAGAAAAAAAAAGAATCACCTCAAGTTTGTCTTCTCTGGCTTTATGGTTCTTAGGGAGTTGTCGAAACTCTTCAGTCAAACGGAGACACTCATTGATATTCTCTGGTGACACAAAATCAACAGCTACCTTTGTGCACGACTGTTCCAACACCACAGAGAAAAAAAATCGGTTATATAAATAAAAATAATGAGAAAAGTTGGCTAATATAAAACAGAAATCATTAAAATAACCTTAAGATTCCGAACTTGATGAGGACAACCCGCGGGAATAAACACAGCTTCTCCTAGCTTTTGCACAAATGTCCATGGCTCAATCCCTTGATATCAAACAATATGATAAAAAATGTCAATAATAACTCAGGAAGTGACAGTTATTACAGTTACAAGTACCATACCAAATTCCGCCTTGAGTTTTCTTTTATGCTCAACGGTTAAGAAACATGATTGGTCATGTATCGGATGATAAACCTGACAAAACAATCCTCAAAAGTTATCATCGGTACATTAACATCGAGCTCGGAAATGAAAACGTTTCGCTGATTATCTGTTACCTTTGTAACAGGAGAACAAAAGGTATGTCTGAACTCTTTGCAATGCTTTCTTAGATACTCTTCAAGCTTTGAAACATCTTCTCTTCTAAATATGTCCCAAAGCGCAGCTCCTGTTTCATCATGAAACCCATTTTCATCATTAACAATCTCTTCAACTTCTAAACCATTTTGCTCTTTTTCATCCTGTAGCTTGTGTTTCTGTTTCAGAGCTTCGATCGCAGACATTTGCTCCTTAGATAGTGTTACTTCAGCCGTATGCATCAGAATATTAACCTACAATGTAATATATCTAATAAAAACCACATTTCTATTTAACAGTGTGAAATTGTGTGTGACAGTTCTGAAAGCTTACTGCATCTGACATATCACAGTGAAGCTTAGTGACGGAATCGCCTCTCCCGAGCTCATCTGAAACTCCATACGCTATGTAAGTTTTCGGACCAAGATCTGGTTTAAGAAGTCCTTCAGGAAGCTTTGCAGCAATGTTGAGAATTCCGGATCTAGGATCGCTGTATTCTTGGAAAGGTAATGCCGAGATGAACTCGTCGCAGTGACGAGGTAAAAGGTTTTCAAACTTGTCTGAAGGAGGCCAGTCCTTCAGCTTCAGCATCTCGGGCCACAAGTTACTGTATCTTCTTCCTTTGCTGTATCCGTCAAAGAAGTCTCGAGTTTTGATCTTCACCTGAGTTGGTATAAATGAGTTTTAGAGCCTATCGAAGACCTTTAAAAACCGAAAAAACTAGATTTTTTACCTCACAATTAGCTAAACAGTCGATTGCTTTGACTTCAGACATCTTGGAGCTAGTTGCTGAATCAACATTCTCGCATAAAGCTCGCCACATTACCATTGGCTCCCAGCTTAAACCTGCTGTGTTGTTAAGAGCGTTTCGAACAATCACTGGTTCGCCTTTGGACCAATGCTCTTGAAAATGCAGAAGCTCCTCTTGCTTCAGGACATCAAAAGAATCAGGACAGTAGAGGTAATTGTCACTGGATACATTCCTCGAAGCTGCTTTCCTCATCATACTCATCTCCGAATCAGAAGAACATCTGCAACTTGACATTGTTGGATCGACACTACAAGATGCTAAGAATGTCTCTGCCTTTTGCTCCAAATTCGACATCCAAGTAAACGGTAGGATTCGCTTAAGCTCCAAAACACAATCACTGCAACCGCCTAGTTCTTTTGGCGCACACATTATGCTTCCATTTTCATCAGAATTCCACTTAATGGATGTATAATTAGCTTCATCCTCGGGAACAGAAGAAGAGCTCAGCTCTGCATCTTCACCATGTATATATCGGCTGCCTTTATTGACAAATTGCAACTTCAATTCCGGGCGTTCTGAAAACCATCCTCCACGGATCTCTTGGCAACAGTTCAGACAAAGTTCATAAGAGCATTTTGGGCAGCTTCGATGCAAGTCAACAATTGAGGTTGCACAGTGGTTACTGCAACACAAATGATACTTCAGTAGAAAATAGCATATAGATTGTCATATGACTCTTCAATATATACAGAAGATGATACTTACCAAAAGACGCGCTCTTCATTTGTGCATAGTGTCTCGGATATATCAACTTGAGAAGTCATTAATCCTACAGAACATCTAAATATGTTATCTTGTAGCAAGATAAAATCTTGTCTTAGTAAAGTAGCAAAAGATCAATATACCTTGAATCTTTGCCTCGGTTTTAATTTCTTGATCTTGCGCTTTGCATAAATTTTTCAGGAAAGGAAGGATCGATCCAATCAAGTACCGGAGATGATGAAATCTTTCGTAATTATTGAGCTTCTTCTTTGATGTCTGTAAGACAAACAGATACATCTCTATTCACACAAACACAAAAATCGATCTTGCAATACTCAATTGAAAAAAACACACATCTTTTGTTAAAAATACAAACATACCTCGATTAATCCACTCGACTGCAAACATAGGTTACAGTTGCAATTTCCGCGGCAAAAAGGACATTTTTCCATTACATCATCCTGGGAAAAATGGGGATACCTGTGTCAAACAGCAAAAAATTGTATTAAGAATATTGATGAAATCTATATCTAATGAAAAGACAAAAGAAAAAAATGTAATGAACTAACCATTTCTTTATACATGGAAGACAATACAATCTCTCTTCGCAAAAGGTGCAAATGAAAAGATATCTTCTTTCCCCTTTCAAGCATTGATGGCAAATTGCAAGGTCTCCCAAATCTGCCTGTGTAAGGGAAAAAACAAAAACATGAATTTCAGACAAAAGTTCAGAACATTTTCACATAATGTAAGAACAATATTGTTACCCTTAAACTCCTTGTCATGCTTCTGCAGTCATTGAAAAACTCGTTTTTCAGATGAGAATCTGACAAATCTGACTCAGAACGTGAACATGAACCGTTAACAACATCTGTCTCATCTTCAAGAAACCGAATATCCCAAGTATCTGAATTCCGGTTCCTGCTACGAGAAACTAGCTGCAGTTCTTGTTCCCATCCTTTTTCTCCTTTCTGTTTGATAGCTTTCTTTTTCACAGAGCTTCTCTGCTTCACTTTCTCTTCACATTTCTTTTCATCAGCATCACCACTTCCTTCTTTGCATAAATCTCGTTTCTTTGCAGCTTTCTTCTTTCTTGAAGATTTGGTTTGACCCTCTTTGCCTTCATCAGCTTTAGACCGTTTCCGATTCTTATTAAACACTCGCTTCGGAGATCCCACACTGCTCTCTTCTTCTATGTCTGAACCACTGCTCAGACTTGTTGGCTGAACCGGTTTCTTATTCTCCGGCCAAGAATCTTCTAAAGATTCCGGTTTACTCTCCATCAGACGATTATGCTTCAGATTGACTCCATCACCAGCAACTACAGCCTCCATTTTTCTCAAATTTCACCAGCCTAATCCGATGTCAATAGTCAGAAGCTTTTCAATCAATTTGAAGTTTTTCCAATATTTTATAATAATATAAAACGAGTATGGTTTCGCACATTACAAAATGGGTTGTTGAATCAATATACATATTTAAAAGTCCTAATATCACAGAAACAAACTAAACAGAGAGAGAGTAACTCGATTCAAGAACAGATTTAAAAAAAAAAAAAAAACTCCAGAGAACAGAACTTAACGAACCCGAAAGACAATATACGATTCAAGACAAGAAAAGATGAGAATTTTTCAAACTAGATATACAGAAACAGGTCAGAGAGAGTAGCATCACCTTTCTGATTAGCTCAAACAACTCAAGACGATTTCTTCCTGGAGAACGATGAAAACCCTAAGATTCAGCTACAGAGTTTAGTTTACATGATTTTAACGAAACGCGCCCAAATTTCCTGATTCAGTTAAACAAAGATGAAAGATTATTTCTTGAGTTTATTCTTTAACAGAAGGAAGAGAAGAAAAAAGAAAGAGTTAAACATAAAAGGGTACAAAATCTAAAACAGTCAAAGAAGAAAACGTTTAAAGAGCCGATTCTAAAGTAGCTACTGACTCGTACCGTACGTTTGGATGTGAATAGACCACAGGCGATTAGTGAGCGCGTGGCTCTTTTTTATTGGCGCACCGAACCGAAGCACCGATTCGCGCTCGGGCACATCCACCAAAGCTTTTAATTTTTTTTTACTTTTTGAATTCGGAAAATATTATTTTATTTGTTTCTTTCAGTCAATGTTGTTTAATACTTCCCGATTCTCACTCACGTATACGGAAAAAACGATTCTGTTCGCGCGTGAGGATCACGCTTTACTCGTCTTACAGAAGGAAAATATTCTTACCCAAATCACTATCGTCATACACAACATGGATAACATTACGCATAAATGCAGATTTTATACGTAGAAAATTTTTTTTTTAGTTTTATATTCGTTGATATAAGTGTAACTAAATTATTTTTTAAAATTTAAATTTTGGTCAACAGGTATGTTGAAAAATATAGAAATATTTTTTTCTTTTCCTGTTTTCTCAGGAGAAAGGAAATATTTGTTTTTCTATAATTAGGTAGAAATATATGTAGTTATGTACAATGTATCTAATTCTGACAAATAAAACAAATACTTGCCATTCTAAATTTATGAGTATTTACTATTTTGTATATATTATGGTGGTCATTGGTCAAAGAGTTTTTGATTTGTTAGCAATTACGGAGACAATTTATAAAGTTTTCTGCCATAAAGTGTAGTGTTTCCTTTTTTTAGCCCCAAAAAAATGGTGTGGTGTAACGGTTTACAATCCACCGCATATAAATTGGGAAATTTTGTTGACCAAAAAAATTGGGAAATTTTCTACTAAAAATAGAAATAGTTCGATGCTGTTCGTTAGTGACAGATGTTTTATGTTTCTATGGTTGAACAATAGTGATAGATTCCTTGGCGTTTATTAGTAGTATTGATTTTTTCCTCGACAGATGTTTTAAAAAAAAAAATCTAACTTTTATGGGATTTCAGTAAAACCTTTTTCTTATTTATTGAAAACATTTCAGAGGTCAAAAAAGAATTCTAATATACAAAATCGGACTTATATTGGTGTTTGGGTTTAAAGGTGAAAACAAAGATTCCCAACATGTGAATTCCGGTTCTTTCTATACCGTATAAAACCGACCCGGTTTAGTGAAAATCAATAGTTCTGGTTATCCCTTTGATGGTGAACGCGAAGAACCGCGGCTAGCATGGCTAACCGCTGGGGTAGTCCTCCGGGACTGACGTTTGGTCGGCACAGTAACACATTCTTCGTCTGAATCTTCGAGGCAATAACCGGATATCTCAGACCGACCATCTTCGTAGTCGTCGTCTTTGAAAACCGGATGAATATATGCTTTCTGAAGATACGGTTTCAGGTTAAAGTTGGGTTCTCTTGCTCGTTCCAATGTATCTTTAATCATAGCTTCCTGTAAACCAGTGAAACCGAACCAATTGGATTTACTTAACCGGTGACAAAACCTTGATTTGAATTCGGTTTTAGTACAAATGCGAGATTGGTTTTTTACTGACCTGCAATGGATGACAGAGAAAAGCCGGTTCATACCGGCCTTTGCAGAACCGGTGGAAGAAAAAGGTGAGGATCGGTAAGGCGATGAGGAAAGGCGTGGACTGAGCGGCTCGTTTAGTGCTCATTAATCCCATTAAAAGAATCTGCGAGATGATCAAAGCTGATATTATACGTCCATGAACATCTGGCCAGAACGCAGCGGCGCTTTCGTATTCCTGGTTATACACATTTATGATCTGCAAAAGGAGACCCAAAAGAGCAAGAACCAAAAAAAACCTTACGTGAATCAGTCGAAGAAAAGAATCTTGATGACGTTATAAGAAGAAACAGAGTTTGTTTTGTTACCTGATGACGAAAGACGAGGTAGGCCAATGCGAAGAAGATTAGAATGAAAGGGAGTAGAACCGGAGTCACCGGGGCATAGACAAGACCGAGGAGGAAGTAGAGTTGAATCCGAGGCTCGGTCGCATGAAAATTGATCTGTCCCGGGTTCATAGCTTCTTCTCTATCCTTTTCGGTTTTCACCAAAAAGAAGTTCTTTACATGGAAAAAGATTAGAGGTTTCAGCCTCAGAATCTCCCCTGCAACGCCCGCCCAACCGTCCACCATTATATATGTGATAAAAAACGTTGCTTTTATCGGTATCGCTACTCCAACCGTCCTAGGAATCCTAACAAGTGACAAGCGCAACGATACATAAGCTTCGGGGATCATTAAAATGTTCTGAGAGAGAGAGAGAAGGGGAGGAAACTTTCAACTTACTGATTTGCGGATTGTTTGAGGAAAGAATCCAGTTGTTCGAATGCTGAGCCAGTGATTATGCTTCCGAGGAAGACATTGACGAGGTTAAAGATATAATATCGAAAAGCTGCTCTTCGCTCTAACGATGATAAAGATACAAACCCTTCGAACTTCGACATAACCATCAAAATGCTTGGCAGAAATATTATAAAGAGCTTCAACACAATACCCGGAAGAAAACCTTGGATAACCGATTTAATAAGATTACTGCAAAAAAAAACATAGCAAATTCAACATCTAGTTCGTGTAAGTAGTCATGAAAAGGGAGAGGGAGAGAGAGAGAGAGAGATGTTACTTCTCTATGATGGATTTGAGGAAAGGAGCAGATTTCTCGATGCCTTCGATGCTTGCTAGGGATTGAACAAAGGCTATTGGAATCATAAAGAAGAAGGTGAGGAAGAAGAATGCAATGTGCATTATAAGTCTCCTTACTGTTAAAGAGACATAAGGCACCGCGAGGTTTGACCAAAACACTTCTCGTGCCTCGGGAGCCCATTCAGTTAACCATTCGGTCGGATTTCTCGACTGTTGTGTCTGTGCACAAACCGCAGCACCCCACCGTGTTTTAAAAGAGACAAAAGCTGCCGGCATTACGCTCTTGTCATCTTTCTTTACTTTCTTCCTTTCCTCCATTATCTGAGACACAAAAATACCCAAAAAGATCAATTTTAGATTGATTATTTTCCAACTAAGAGGAAATAGGAAGACAGTAATACTTACTTGCTCGTTTAATTTCTCGATCTCAGCTACATAGTGATCGATCGCGTCTACTTTCTTTCCCCATAGCCCGAGAAAACCCATCTGGTTTTCCGAAGAACACATGATAAAACTGATTAGAGACACGACAAGCATCTTTGAGTGTGTCTAAGAGTCTTTAAAAGCCCTCAGTTACCTTTATCCTTGGCCTTTGATCCTTGTTCCTTGTATACTTCAATTGGTAATAGTCAAGCCAGTTCTGCGTGCTCTTCTTATTCTCTACTAGTTCCGCCAATTCGTTTGCATTGTACACAACCTGGATAATCAAGTTCAAGGATTTAAACGAAACCCGAGGATAAAAAGACAGATTCTTTCAGAGCATTAATGTGCTATAACCTGATGAGTAAGATAATGGTCTGGATGGTTAACCAGGAAGAAATGTTCCACACTCTCACTAATGGACTCGTCTGGATCCGCTGGTACGTTCCTAACCAAAACCTGCGAAAGCGAAAGGGTTGGTCCAGGCTTACATCAGGAAGCAAACCGATCATATAATTGGCTTTACCGTGAATTGATCAGGGCGACGCTGTTCAGACTGGAGAAATGCCAAACGCATAGAAGCCACTTTCTCATACTCTTTCATTAGAACAAAGCAAGTCCAGAATGTGAAGGCGTAAGCCATCACAAGGTGAGTCCAAAACCTTCAAAAAAATATAACAGCTACAAACTTCAAACGCATAGAGGGAAGAAAGAATTAATATGAGGGATTTTGAACAACTTGCAAACCTCTCTGATCCACGATCGATATTTGAGATCGATAACTTATCAATATCACTCGATGTTACATTACGAAGCTTTGCTAGTTGCAGCCCATCACTTGTCCAATTGACAGGGACAAGAATCGACCACGCAAGTAAAGCTATCGGAACAAAAATCTTAAGCCTGAAAAAACAGAGAAAACAAGTAAAAAAACCTTAACTTTAAAGATGAAACTATGCAAAGGCAAGAATCTTTCACAAGCAAAGTATAACAAGAGGTTCAAAACATTAGTACCCTATCAAGTAAATCCTCAAATACACCGCAGAATCCAACCCGGCATGATCAATAAGCTCGGGTTCGGGCATCTTCAGAGCCGCGGGCATCCAGTTCAAGAACCGTAGGTACGAGCCAAAGTTTAAATTGACAAACTTGCTCACAAGAGCACCCGAATGCAAGGGGCTGCTTCTTATACCTTTAAGATACCATTTAGGGAAATAAACCCTATCGTTGAAAGGTTGAATCCTCAAGATTGCAAATGCCAAAAGGAAGATGATGGCAGTGAGTATGTTGATTGTTGCTGCTACTCCAATATCTCCTAGTGTTGCCATCTCTTAATCTCTATAAACCCAAAAATCTCCTTTGAAATCAAATGCTTTCACCTGCAAAATATTCAGCCCTAGAATCTATTAAAACCTTCTGAATTCAAAGGCTTCACCTACAAAATATTCAGCCCTAAATTCATTCAAATGGCGTGTGGTATATTTAAGCAGGAAGAATTAATTCTACTTTTATTTATTGTTTATCTTCTAAATGGAAATTTATATTCTAAGATTTAAAATAAAATAAGAAAGTCCATAAAATCTTTCAGAAAAGGGTAATTGATAAAGAAGAATTAGTAAGTAAATTTTCATAAAAAAGAGAGAACATTTATCTCTACATTTAAATTTCATTCCTTAACAAGTCTCTTGTTCCTCTCATTCTCATATTCCTCTAACTATTCATTGACAAGAAGAATAAATAATATGAACTAATATAACAGTGACATAAGAGTTCAGAGTTTTGATGTTAAAGATAAAAAAGAGTTGAAAGTATGAAAGTTTTTAAAATCTTAATAGAGAAACTACTACACATAAGAATTAATTTGAATTAATCTCCTTGATCAAGATCTCTAATAAGAGACCCAAAAGGCCAAAACCCAGATTTTTTGTTTGCAGTAACGTCTCTTTTTGACAACGAAAACACCTTTTTCCTAAAACTTCTCGAGAAGCAATCTTAACTATTAGATTATTCAAAGATAGGGGAAATAAATTAAAGGAGAAAAAATACAAAAGAAACAAAAAACTGAGACAAACCTAGAGAATCAAATTGCTGAAGGGCGGGCTTCAATCTAAAAGTATTCTCCAGCTCCTATAAAATCACACAAAGACAACAGAGAAACCGGAGAGATCGATCTTCAGTGTTTGCTGCACATAAAAACAAAAAAAAAAAGAAGAGAAAAATAGAGAGGCCCTGCCGGTTTTGTGCTGTGAAAAACGATGAAAAGACACGGAACGAGGAGAGAGAGGAAGACGAAAAGTTTTTGAAAACCTTTGACAATGAAAAGCTTCTTTTTTCTTTATTCTTTATAACTGGGTGAGAGTAAATAAGGTGACGTTGGTCCGCGTATAGCCTCAAGGCTCTTTCTTCAAAGTTGAAATCCTGATAGCCTCAGGTTTGCTTTAAATTCAATTTTTTTTTCTTTTTTGCCAGGTGTTAAGTCCACTTAAACTGCCCCATACTGTAGTTTTTAAGAGAAGAAAAGAATATGGGTAAGCTATCTCTAGATTCTCTACCTGACTACATTATATTAATATGCTAATCATATAATAATGATTATTGATATGTGATATGAATAGTAAAAAGATGGAATAAAGAATAATAAACCAGCGAAAACATTCAGAATGAGTGTTTCTAGAAAAATGTGAGACGCTTTATATAATGGAAGAAATAAGAATGATGAAATTTTGCTTCAGTGACTAAAATTCAGAAAATAAATTGGTATTTCTGAGTAGACCAAAAACAAAAAAAATTGGTATTTCTGATAATGTTAGGAGTTAAAGGAATAAAGCTAAGTGCAATGAAAATGTAGGGATCATATGAAATAAAGAGATAATCAGTAATTATCAAAACAAAAATCGAAATCAGTAGTTATCAGTTAATTAGTCATTATCATTAGATTTGATCCTAAAATCAGCAAGCTGCGACAGTTGTCCGTGGGGCGGCAACAGTGGATTCCGTGTACGTACCACGTGGCTTCTCTTTTGATTCAAGCGAGAATGTCACGCGCTGAGTGTTTGTGCGTGAATTCCACGATCCAATACAAATTTTAAAATTCAAACGGTAGATATCCAATCAAATTTGTTTTTTTTTTTTTGATTGATCTGATTAAATCTAACTAAAAATATATGTCCGTGGGATTTTTTTTTTTTTTTTGGTTTTAATGTTAATTAAGTGTGGATTTATTTGAAATTTCCTATTCCTACAAGGAAGTTTAAAACCTATAATCGGTGGATTAATTCCAAATCCTTCAAGGATTCAAAGGTGGATATATACACATATATATATACACACACACACAAGACAATGATGAATCAGACTTAGAGAGATCGAGAGAGAAAAAAAAACTTGAGCTGAGGCAAGAAAACATGGAGATCAAAGTGAAAACTCTAACAGGAAAAGAAATCGAGATTGAGATTGATCCAATGGACACAATAGCTAGGATCAAGGAACGAGTTGAAGAGAGAGAAGGAATTCCTCCGGTTCAACAAAGGCTCATCTACACTGCGAAACAACTTGCTGATCACGAAACCGCCAAACATTACAACATAGAAAGTGGTTGTGTTCTTCATCTTGTTCTTGCTCTTAGAGGTGGTTTTTTGCTCTGACTGGTAATACCCTTATCGGTATAGGGTTTTGAACCTTTTTTTTTAATAGTGTTTTTTTGCTAATTGGGTGTTTATTGGTTTGTCTTCTTTTTTTTTTCCTTTTTCTTTCTCTTGTGTTCGTTGATGTTGTTTCACTAAACTCTTGATGTTAACATGTGAGATGTTGACGCATCAAAAAACACCGATAATATTAGATTTGTCTCTTTTTTTTTTGGTTTAAAATTAGATTTGTCGTTGATTCTTCAACTATTAGAAAAATAGTGTTTTATTAAGATCGTAGAACCGTCGAAACAGATTTATCGTACAAACACTTACAAAAAACAAAAAATTATAGTAAAAGTATAATATTTATCATGGTTAAAATAAAATAAAAAGCTACTTTAAAATATAGATAATCATAATAAATAAAAAAAATTTCTTATTGTTATTAAGCTGCATCGGTTAGTTCTATAAACTTCTGAAATTTGCATAATATAGTGAAAAGAAAAAACCTGCAATTTATCCGGTTCACCATATCAGAATGTCGAACCAATCTTGGTATTCTGTTCAATCGTATAATCAAAAACTATAATCGAAACATAAACTCAACTCGAACGTTTTAACTTTTAAGGGGTTACAATGCCGGAAAAGGGAAACAAAAAAGCATAACTCGGTTAAAACGTTACAAAAGAAAACCGAATTTCTTCGGTTTTAACCATGTCAATAACCGAACCAAAACCGGAGGGAAACAAAAAAGAAAAGAATCAATATTCTTGGTCATTGCACATACATTCTTTACATCTTGGGTAACGGTAAACGCTGCGCCCAGTAGGTCTAGCGAAGACGTGTTTGGTCTGTCTAATCGCTTTTCTCACTCTCTGCTCAAACACGTTCCACTTAATCGTATTGTCCTTCAACAATATGTCTGAAAGTCTCCGTTTGTTTGGTCTAATCGTCGGCATTTTCCCGCCTCCGTAATAAATCCGGTAACCCGACACAAGAGACGATAACTGGCTGCCTGAATCCGTCATCGCAAAAGCGTTTGCCGCAGCACAACCGATAAAATCTAAAGCCGCTAGCTACATACACACACCAAAGGGAAAAAAACTCAAACCGGGTTTCTACTTGGAACACAAGCGTTTGGTGTAACAACTCTTTCAAAAAAGTGATTCTTTTTTTCTCAAATTTGTCAACATATGTAAACGCAAACCAAAACGCAAAAAATGGATGTTTTGTTTTTGTTTTACCTGAGATGAGAAGTTCTTGAATGGTTGTAGCTCGGCTTGAGATAGTAACTTCTCTTTGGTGACTAGATTGGGGTATAAGCTGGTTAACACGGCTAGCCGCTTTGACCCTCCGTATATATTTGCGCCAGCTACAAAAACACGGGTCTTGCGGTTGAAGCCAAGAGCCGCGAGCATAAGCACGGCTTCCTCTGGTGTTAACGGACAAAGCCCTTCTGTCCTCAAAGCATCGGGAGATGGGAATCTGAATAAAAAGAGAAAACAGAGGAATTTGTGTTTAGAATCCAAAAGAAGGAAGAGGAAACTCAAGTTTGAAAAAAAAGAAAGGAACAAACTTCTTTGTTTTGGTCAGATTCGAGAGAGACGGGAAGTGTTTTTGGCGGTAAGAGTCCAACTCTTTCTGTTCTGTTTCGCCTCCTCCAAAGTAACAGAGAGAATGAGCCACCATGTCGATTTCAAACCGTAGATGGAGAGCAAGATACTTAGATGAAGAAGAAGACTTCTTGTCCAAGATTGAGGAAGCGGATTTTGGACCGAGGAGATGTGGGTCAAGTGGTGCAAGGTAAGACCTGCTGTTCCGTAACCTACTCACGAGCAACGCTCCTGTTTCTTGTATTCTCGGGACAAAGTTTAGCGCGTGAAAGTTACATCTGCACCGAAGCCTCTACTTCCAAAAAAAACTTTAGATCAAATAAGCTAATCTAAGATCGAAATGCAGGAGGATTAAAAAAAAAATCTACCTGTAACTCAAACGGTATTGGATCAAAGGCTAAGCGGTTTCCGAATCCAACAAAATGGATTACTCTGTTCTTTAGTAGTATAGGGAGAATGTGATTCATATAGAAATCTGGTTTGGCTTCTTTCATCACATCCGTATCTGTAACCTTAAGAGATAAAGTGACAAAACATGAACAAAAAAGAGAAGAAAGATGAGATTGTCCGCATCAAGATTGGGGAAAATTGTAAAACTCACGACGCTGCCGATTGCTTCAAGATCCAAAGATTGAAGCTTTTTTGGTAGTTCCTTTACTATCCGAATATCGGGAGACAAATACTTAATAAAATGCTCCTCTTGATAGATATCTCCGAACTGACTATGAAGTATCAAAGTTCGACACATCGTTACAAATGTAAAATTCCAACTTCTCTTCATAAATACGACTTCAAAATGGTTAGAAACTGAGAGAGAGAGAGCGGACGAGGAGCTTACAATAGTTACCTTGCATCTGTCCAGACGTCGCTTAGCATGAATTTGGGAATGACGAGAGCCGCATTGAGCAACCGGGCTACAACAACGATGTTACACACCTATGAAGAAGTCCAACAGTTAAATAGTCAATAGAGAAATTTCAAAAACAAATTGAAAGATAAGGAGAATGCAATTTACAGCAACTCTTTGTTGATTAATCCCTCCGTTTGCAGTTACCATAATATATCCGTTTTTGCCATCTAAAAATCAGAAGATAAAACTCCATAGAAAACAAGATTTAATCCAATTTTAAAGAGAGAGAGAGAGATAGAGAGAGAATGAGACCGTCAGGAGTCCAAGAACGTTGATCGGCGCAAGGCTTCCAAGCCAAAGCTTGTTCCTTTGGCTCTTGCCATAAGTCTTTTGGCTCAAGTTTGTCCTGCTCCAATCAAACAAACACCATTACAGTAACCGTTACCAGCAAAGTAAAAATCGCGGTAACAAAACAACGTTACTGATAAGATTGGTTTTGTAGAATGCATTACCTCTGACAAAGCCTGAGCAGCCAAACCCAACATTCTATCATATGTTCCATTATATTTCGTCTTGGGTTTTCCGGACTTTTTACGCTCTTCAGTCTAATCCACACAACAAGTTTAAGATCAATGAAACACTTCAAGCACAAACAAAGTACTGTCTCTAAATTCACAACTCTTCATAGAATCATTACCACCATAGTTTCATATCAAATCTACCAATCTCAGACGTAATCCAATAATGAAACATTTAATCTTTTATTGAACTACATATCCCATTTCTCGTATCTTCTCTGTTTTTTTTTTTTGAATAACAAAAGCTAAAATCTGTTTTCTTTTTTTTTTTTTGTTAAAATGAGGCTAACACAAGTAATTAAGGAAAGTCATGTTAAATTTTAAGATTACACAAACATTGACCTGTGCAGAAACCCGTTTCGGGTTAGAGAATCCTTTACGAAGCCAAACCCGACCTTCGTGAAGACGAGAGAGCATGAACCAATTAACGAAGAAGAAGAAACCCAGAATTGCGACTACGCCGATGGCTGTTTTAGCCGCCCTTCTCTCGTGACAAGCTCGGATTAATCTCTTCCTCTTCCCTCGCTTCGTCGTTTGTTTCGGATTCGGGTCTCCGGCGAATGCGAAGAATCGGGTCGGGCCGAGACGCGACGTATGAGACGGTGGACCTCCTCCGTAGACCCGAAAATCACGTGACTCCGGTCTCTCTTCGTCAGGTCTCTCATGTCTCATGATCAACAAAAGTCCCCTCTTTTTTTGGTTGCTCTCTCTCTCTCTCCTGTGTCTGAATCGACAAAAGGAGAGAGAGAGAAAGAAACTAAACTAAGGGATGAAAGAAATTGCCGTAATAAGAGCGCGAAAGCTTTGCCGAATTTAACGAAGCTACTGAGAGATTGTCTGAATTGTCAGTCTATTATTTCTTCGTTCGAAACTTCGAACATCATTAATTGTTTTAATCCTTCGTTTTTACTGCTAAGTTTATTTTAGACCAATATTTTAAACTATATTCATGTTTTCTCCCTATGGTTTAGCTATTAACAGTAAGTGCCCTATATCCTTCGTGGTTTTTTTCCTTTTGATGAAATCTTTAATTTCTTTACTACACGCTCTTGTTTATTTATGACCAACATTCCAACCGAACAAGGCAATTAACTCTAAAATCTAGTAACGATAGGTCACTCCCAGTTTGAAACTTTGAAGTAGATTTACACACTGTCGTCCACATTGGAGAATGGAGAACACGAGAGAAATAAAATTCAGTGTAATGAAAGCTTAACCGTAAGATGGAGACTTATTGTTTCAAGATAAAAGAAGACAGAATGCGAAATTCCAAAAAAAAAAACAGAAAATCGAGAGAACAAAAGGAAGGGCGATTAATCGAGAGATTATTGAGCCCCGAGTTCGAGAAGTAGAGTGTGGCTGAGAGAGTCTGAACCCGGTCCCGTGAATTGGATTGGACCTGCAAGTCATAACATTTCCGCAAAGACAACAGTGAGAACCAGAAACATAAGATGCATTTTAAAGCACACAAAAAAATGTAACAAACCTGGACTGATGTATCGGTTCTTCAAGGCCCATTCCTCGCGCAGCGATGCAAACTTCTTAAATGGTGCACCTGCAGATTCCAAAACATACTTAGTATGACCATTTAACCACCGCATCAAAAATAATGAGAAGCAAAAGGGGAATCAAAGCGCCACCTTCAAGTTCCACCATTGCTTTCTTGATCACAGGCTTGAACTTACCTGCAACTCGGGTTTTTAATATCTAGATTTCAAATGTATCTTGATAATAATAATAAATCAAACTGTTTTGATATTAATTTTGTACCGTGTCTCCTCTCGACATCCATCAAGGCTGTGAGAGCAGTTCCACCTACAGTCCATTCTTCCACAGGAGCAGCCAAGTTCCCGACCTGCGCCAAAAAAAAGTTACTCATCTCATTCTAAGTAGAAACTAGTTTGTCAACGGCTGTTTGATCAACAGTGACATATGAGAAACAAAAAGAGAACTGATTTGAGTGGAAATGGAGTACAAACCGAAGAAATCAGTCCGGTTTTCCCACTGTTGAGGAGAACTCCAGCACCGTAACCGAGTGCATAACAGTAGGTGGCATCAAAATTTGTAGGCAACCCGCATCTTCCTTCATACCTGTATACATGACGATAAAACAATTAAAAATCGAGCTTGTTTTCTTCACATTGATATATAGTGATTTGGTTGGCTCATTGAAAGAACAAGAAGCGAGAAAGTACCCGAAGAAATGAGACTGCCCCATGAACTGTCCCTTGTACGTACCAGCTTGCTTTCTTTTCTCCAATTCAGTTTCAACCATTTGAATAAGCATCTTCTCAGTCTCAATCTTGGCCACCTATCAAGATGAGGAACACAGTATTATATATTATTAATTAATCCATGAGAGATTAAGCAAACTGCATCTTTGTGGAAATTTAGTATGAGGCAGGACTATGATCAATTACCTGGACATTTCCGTGAGGGTCTCTCTCAAGCATCAGCTGTTCCTGAATCGCTTCAGGCAGAAGATCAAACAGCTTCAGGGATTGCTCAGTGAGCTTCTTCTTCCACAGCCCATTTTCATCGACAACCTCATTTGCCAGAATTTCATTCAGTTCTGCGATCAGCTCCTGGACCTGAGAAGTCATAAAGTAATAGTAATCATCAGTTAGGAAAAACGATCATATCAATTAGCTTGTAAGTGGTAAATTCTGTGTTTTGCGGCAGAAACGCACCTCAGGAATAAAATCGATCAGACCTTCTGGAATCAGTATGACACCATAGTTGTAACCAAGTTCAGCACGTTTGCAGATAACATCGACCATGTAGTCCGTGACATTCTTCAAAGTCTGCTTCTGGGCAGACACCTGCAAAAGGGTATTTCCAGATCAAAGCTGAGTAAATATAGACCGATCTACTGATGTGCACATGGGAGGTCTCTCTGAACCAATAACCCATAGATTATTTGCTTTGATGGAAATGTGTCACCAAAATGAATCTGATATGCAGTCTTATTCTATCATTTATTAGTTTCAACTATCTTTGGGGTAATTTAAATCAAACAAGAACATACCTCTTCTCCAATAATTGTTATGTTTGGGTGAGTCTGTAAAGCACACTCAAGCGTAATGTGGGAAGCAGCACGACCCATTAGTCGTACAACTGCAATGAAAATGTGATACAACATTGCAGGCATCAGTAAACAAATAGCGTACAACAGAAAAGATGCAACTTCAAGAATTTATGTTTATATCCAATTACTTACAATGATAGTACTTTCCAGTTGACCTTGCATCAATCATGACATTTCCAATCATTTCTGAGTATATCTGCATAAGCATCAGAATGTTTTAAAAGGCTCAACAGAACTCCGACTAATCATGTGAAAATTGGTAGGGAAAACAAAATTTTAGAGAAAACACTGAGGAAAGTCTAGACAAAAATTAATCGAAACGGAAGCTCACCTTGCAAGCTGTATCAAACCCAAAACTAGTAGGAACCTCTTTGCATTTCAAATCACCATCAATGGTCTTGGGGCACCCAATAACTCGAGTTTTCAAGTTCTTACTCCTAATTACACAAGACAAAAATAAGTCAAATGCTGAATCAGCAAAGCATTAAAGATTCTGTTCACATGGATATTTAAGGGCAACAAGTTTAGACTAAGATAAATAGAGTTTCAACAACAAATATAATCAAATTCAACTGCAAGGTTTACCTGAAGTTTTCAGCAAGGAGGCAAGCATTGGTGTTGGAGTCATCTCCACCGATAACCACCAATCCATCCAAATCTAGCTTCTTTGCTGTTTCTTCAGCTTGTTTAAACTGCACATGTGAGCCATTTACAAATTACCCACTGCATGATATAGAGACTTTGGAAGCAGGAAAAAATTCTTAAAAAAGCTATAAAAAAAATTCAACCTGCTCAGGAGTTTCAATCTTGTCTCTTCCACTGCAGATCATGTCAAAACCACCCTGTTGAAACCGAAAGAGAATTATAACCACATCGACATAAAACACAAGCATAGTCAACTAAGGATTTATGCTTCATTAGTTGTGAATCATATACAATCCCAATTAATCACAAAGCTCGCGGAAAGGATCCATAAACTATACAGTCCAAGTACCTGGTTTCTGTAAGGCTGAATGTATTCTCCATCCAACTCAACATATTTGCATTTCATGATACCAGCTGGACCACCCTTGAACCCGTAAAATGTGCTACCTTTGGCACGCTCTTGCAGGTAATCTAAGAGCGGAAACAAAATTACAAATCAAGACTGGACAATGTCAACTAAAATGCTACGAAAAGAATCATTTGACATGAAAATTAAACCCTTACCGAACAGTCCAGATATGACATTGTGCCCACCAGGTGCCTGACCTCCGGACAGAACAACACCGATCTTCAGTTTCTGTCCAGATGAAGCTGCATTCTGGTCTGGAACAGCTGATACAGATGGCTGGCCATATAGACCGGGAAACAGCTTCGCAATCTCATCTGAAACCACATAGAGCAACACTAAATCCTCTAGAAAACTCTCTTACAAGTCCATAGACCACAGATCTATCTTAGAATTCTCAGACTCCCGTTACAACTAAACATAATCAGTAATCACAATCAAACTAATATAGGTAAAATTCGATTAAGTTCGCAAATCACCCAGTTCCTCGATTTTTCTCACCAAAACTAACAAGATCTAGAGTTGTATCAGATCAAGCAAGGCGACACAAGAACAAATCCAAATCGAAAATCATCAGATCAGACGGGGAAAAAAAAAACTCAATCCCGAGGCCTCACCTGGATTCCCGGCGGCGGAACTAGCGGGACCTTCGACGATTTTGAAAGCTCCTTTCATTACAGAAGGCAAAGGAAGAGCGTTGTTAATTCGGCTAGACTGAACTTCGCTGTAAACAGAAGCGCGTCCTTTCGCCGGAGCATTCTCCGGAGATCCGGCGGCGAGATCTCGATTAACGGCAAGAGCAGGGGCCATTGCTTTTTTTTTTTTTTTTGTTCGTTTCACCTACTCTCCTTGCTTGTTTGTTCGAACCTAACTTCCCTCCTTTAGTTCAGCGTCAATAGAGTTCACTTCGAGGTCTCCGCTTCGGGGTTGGTGTGAATATATAGTCTGACACAAGGGCATATTAGTCAATATCAATTGACTCATCCTACAAGGCAAAAGGGTATTAAGAATATCCTATATCAGCCCACTTTCTAATGTTTGTAACTTAAGGCCCAAATATAAGTTACTGTCTTTTTCGTTAACACTCCTCTGGAATTAATCGAATTGTTTACACGAACACGAAACAGAAAATTGAAAGAAAAAAAAAGGCTAACTACGAGTTCAGATTCACCATAATGATGAATCTTACACATTATTAGTCAAAATCAATCCAACAATCCACTACAATATCAATCCGACCAAAGAATTGGCTCTCGTCAGAGTACCGAACCGAACCACCCCTAAACTGACGTAAACCAGAACAATAAAACTAATTTGCTTCCTGGTTTAATCCTTGGTCGAAACTTCTAACTGAATTCATATCTCGGCCTCCTTCAATAGCTGAATCAGTTTTAACAAATTTTTCGATACAGCCTATAATATATAACGTCCTTCCATCTGAGACTATTTAATTTCTTGAAATGTATGAAAAAGCTAAATTAAATGTGAATTTTTTTACATTCAGTTATGCCAAAAAACGCATATTTTTTATAGGTTACACTTACACATTTTGTTAGATCGAGGAGAAAAAGTTACAACTTGATCATCACAAGGGGAAGAAATACTTGGTTATCTGAAAAACTTTTTGTTTCCAAGCGAGGAATATAGAAGTGTTTGATCTTATTAATTAAAGTTGAGCTTGCGATTCTCTCTAACCCAAATCTTTCTCATAATTCTTCTTACTTAAGCATGTGTTTTCTCTGGCAACACGTCATGTAGAAGATATCCATGTATCATTTCGTAACTTATAAATGTAATAATCGCTGCCGGAGTTGTCTTCAATAGGTTGGTGGCACAACCACGGTAGAATCCAGGAACCCCTTCTTTTCTATATACTTTCTTGATGCAATCGATGACTCCTGAATATTTGATCTCCCCGTTTTTCAATTGTCCTTGTTCTTGAAGTTTTGACCTAATCACCTAGATTTAGTATACATAAGCCATTTTAGTTACATATGATAATTATATACCGGAAGAGTATATCACAAGCAGATTTCTAATGTTTTTTTTAATCATATTCATGATTCGTTCTATTCCACTATATCGACCAAACATAGTATATGTCAAATTAATTAATAGTAATCGTTTTGCTTCGTAAAACTTCATTTTATTTTGGAACGAATAAATAGAAGAATAGTATTAGATCAGAGGAGAAATTAAATAATTTTTGCCAACCACTAATTTAAGTGACATAGAAACGCACAAGAGAGTACTGGGAGAGGAGGAGATACCTCGTGAGGGTAAGTCATCACAGAGGCGATTACTTTAGAAATTGTAGTTGCAACAGCAACCCTCTCAGGGCTTGGCTTTTCCGCAGATATATTACCTGATGAGAATTAAATTATACAACTAATACCTTTGATTGGACACTAATTGAGAACATGTAAGAAAAAATTAGTGGAGAAACCATTTTATGATAACGTACGTACCCGTCTCTGCCATATATTTCTTTATCTTCTCGTATACTGGAAGTTGGATCACCACATGGCTTACCCCAATCAAAGAAGGTACAAGACCACTTTTACATGAAACCAATATAAGCAAAGTTAAACACATACATAAGCACGAAATTACCATCATAAGTAGTTATTGGTATTTGGAAATCGTAATGAAACTGAGTCGAAGCATAAATTGAAAATTCAATTTGACACTTTGAATGAACGAACTATTGACCTGTACAATCCTCGTAGTCCTTCCTCATGAAATATTCTAGTAAATGCAGATAATACGGTTTTGTAAGGTACCACATCGGTTCTCATTCCCTGTGTCTGAAAAAAAAAAGTGAGATAAATATATAGAATCCATGATATATATATAATGTCGTAATAATTAGACTATGAGTCCAAAACACATATTGACATATATCTACAAATTAGCTAATGTTTTGTTTTTTAATTAAAATTTAAATATATATAAAAATGATGAGGCTTTACAAACAAAATATGGGTACATAAAGCTAATGTTTATAGATCCAAGGAACAAAACTTACCATTAATCTTGTACGGACGACCCAAAGTGGGTTAGTCGCAATAGTAGTTGAAGCTCCAGCAACAGCAGAAGCTACTATGTTTGCCCCAGCACTAAGTTTGCCATCTATATAATGAGGATATGAATATTTTGAAAGACCAGATGATAAACTAATTAACCCATGGTAAGCTTGTCACTAATACTAAACCGCATAATCTAAGCAAAGATATTTTTAAAAAAGGGGGGAAATTATGAGAACCGACCATTTGACTGAAGAAGCACATCTTTTAGTTTCTCATAAATTGAGAAATAGACCTGCGCATATAGCATATAATAAGAATTACAACTAACTAAAGTTAGGTGAGATTAAAATTCAATTACTTACAGCCCAATTGGGAAGGAGAGCAATGATGGTTGGTGAAAGTCCCCTATACATTCCCCTAACTCCTTCCTTTTTTACTATATCTTGAAGGCTTCTTATAATCACACTACCTTTATTTTTTTGCAAGAAGTAGATAGATTATGTGATTGAATATAAAAAAAACAACAACAGTATCACCTACACGCATCATATGATTAATAAAAAGTATAAAAATCGAACAAACCAAAACCAGATTAAGTCAACCCAAATGAACGTCCTAATAATTAATAAAAAAACAAAAAATATTATAGTTACACTTTTTTTTCAAAAATAGAATGTAGTTTGCTTGTTGTTTGATATATTCTATTTCTAAGAACCTCACACTAAGATAAACAAATATTTAATCGAGTATATAAACATTTGTGATATTTCAATCATTGGAGTCAGATACCTAATGAACTTAATTAAAATTGGTATTTAGCGTATGTTGTTAATCCGAAATAAGATAAACAAATATTTAATCGAGTATATAAACATTTGTGATATTTCAATCATTGGAGTCAGCTACCTAATGGACTTAATTAAAATTGGTATTTAGCGTATGTTGTTAATCCGAAAAAAGATATCATTAAAGACAAATAGGTCAAAAGTTTCATCATACTGAAGGATTACGTGGATATGTTAATTAATAATAATTTCACATTGAAAAAAGGATGTAAACATATAATAGATTTTTGAATTTTTCATTGCGATTTTGAAGCACACCAACGGAATTCAACAAATTTTCACAATAACTCACAAGAAAACACCTTAAAGCAAACGAAAATCTCTCCAAACATACAAAATTCGGTTAAAATTCTAAACCCCAACCCACAATGCACCTTTTTGACGCCCCGACATCGGAGTTAGAGGGAGACCAAGAACCTGTAACCTTGTGTTGATCACATCCAATGGGCACACGAAAGTTCCCGCAATTACCCCTAAAAGTACAACATCAACCAACAATTAGGCCGAGATTCTTTGTTTGGTTTAACTTTACTTATCATAAATGAAAACGCAAATAAATAATAGATAACACTCGGCTAAAACCGATTGAAAAGATCATATAACTCACCCGCGGCCGCTCCCGCGGTGGCGTTGCAGGCGGTCTCTCTAATGCTCCGGTAATCAAAATATGATCTCTCAGCTTTATCACTCATCTTCTCCGATTGATAATCTTCGTCTGCATCATCATTACATGAATACTTATACTCTTCTTCTTCGTCCTTTACTTGGCATTGACTCTAAATTGAGAAGACTCATCTGTTATTTTCCTGAGAATTTCCTTTTTCGAAAGTCAATGTGACTTGTTCTTAGTTAAACAACGACGACGACCGGCGTAAATACATCCTTTTATTATATATCTTTATGATGACGTTCGATTATGCTTTTTAGTGTTCCAATTTGTTTAATATAACAAGTAACCGCTAACAACCATACTTTGTTAATTTGTGATACATGTATCACAATTTTATGACATATATCAATATATATATACATTTTTAATAAAAAAAAAAAAAAAAA
>OVAY01000050.1:69591-121135 GCA_900406395.1 Kernera saxatilis
AAAAAAAAAAAAAAAACTTGAAGATATGTAAGTTAAACCCATAAGCTACTTACACCGAAGCACGTCCTTTCGCCGGAGCATTCTCCGGATATCTGGCGGCAAGATCTCGATTAACGGCAAGAGCAGGGGCCATTGCTTGTTTTTTTTTTTGTTCGTTTCACCTAACTCTCTTCTCTTGTTTGTTCGAACCTAACTTGCCTCCGTTAGTTCAGCGTCAATGGACTCCGCTTTGGGGTTGGTGTGAATACATTGTCTGACCCAAGGGCATATTAGTCAATATCAATTGACTCATCCTGCAAGGCAAACGGTATTTTAGGGATATCGTATATCGGCCCAGTTTTATAATTTAAAGGCCCATTATTATTGCATGAGCCGAACATTTTAGGCCTTAAGATTCGACGTCAAAACTTGAGCTTTGAACTCCTATGGCTGATAAAAATTCAGAATAAAAGTTTTTTGTTTCGTCTCGTGAGTAACTAAAGTATTGTATATACTTCTTTTTTTCTTCCTTTTCTCTTCAAATCTCATTTGAAATTATGAATCCATAATCCAGTATTAAAATTACTATTTATAAACTAAAATATAAAAACCAAAAAAAAAAATATTAAGATAAATATACACAAGAAGACTTCAACCCATATCTTAAAGAGAAAATAAAGTGGATAGGATTAATTTTTTATTTTTTCAATTAATTGGGGAATGTAACGAATGACGCGTAGACAATAATAGACGTCTGAAAGAAACTAAGTTAAAAAAGGGATTGACCGTGGACAATAATAATAAAAGCACTACATATATAGGTACAAACTTACAATTATAATAAGTTGCATTACGTAATTTAAAGGTAATTTATTTTATTTTTTGAGAAATAATTTAAAGGTAAGTTATTATTACTTGTACAAAAAGTTATGTAGTACAGGCACAAGTCTGATATTCAACGAATTACAGCTGTTCTTTCGAAACTGAGCACTCAATATTTTATGCTAATCTTCTTCTTTTTTTAAAAAATATATATATATATATATATATATATATTATGCTAATCTTACGAGATAGAGGTCCGATTATTTTTCTTGCGTTTGCGCTTTAATTTATATTATCATTAATAGTTATAGTATTATAATATCGAAAGACAAATTTAAACGTCAACGCAAAAAAAAAAAGAAGTAATCGGGGCCACAGTCACAGATTTCTATGTAGTTCGCATTAAATTGCGTAGACAACCAAGATGAATGCACTTTCGCCTTTTATACGCTACTATAAGATTAGGATTACAAGTGAGTTGCAGTCTTGCAGATATTAGCAGACATTGATCATTGGCGACATCCATTTATTTATTGTTTTATCGCAACGACGATGAACGTAAATACATCCTTTTTATTATCTTTTCAATGACTTTCGATTCGTTTTTTGTACTAGTGTTCCAATTTTTTTAATAATCTAAAACAAGTAACAACCATACTTTGTTAATTTGGTAACGCTTATGTGTATATAGCACAATTTTATGACATATATACACATTTTTTTATGGAGCAAAACTGGATTTAATTAATCTGTATGTTTAAACTCAATTTGGTTTTTACTTTTCATCAACATTTAGTTTATACATTTTTCTAACTGAAACAAAAAAATGATTACCAAATTGGCTAACGGGCAAATAGACGTCCACATCATGATTTATAACTCGGAAGACTTTTTCTATACGTTTTCATTAACAAATTTTTCAGATTCACTAGGCTGATGAAATAAAATGCATTCATGCATCACGATTTATACGACGACGCACACATGCGGAGACACGAAAACAAAAGACCCACTTGCAATGTATTAGATTATGATGAAATTAGTCTGATATCTAAAGAAAAAAAAGGAGATAGTTAAATCCATAAGTTATTATTTTCAAAAAAACAAAAAAAGTTGTTATTTTCACCAAAAATAATCAATCAAGACATGCAGCAATAAGAAGAAGAATCGCATAAAAGCCTCAACCGTTCATCACCTCAATCAGTGTGTTTCCTTTTAGAATCATTCCCTTAGCTGTAAAAGCAGTATTGTAACTTCTTCTTTCTGTAAAAGTTTTTTAAGTAAAAAATAAAAGTAAGTAAATGAATAAGATGAGACGATCTCTCGATCACTACCTTTTTGACTTTGTTGCTTAAAATTTTGTTTTTGTTGTTGTTAATTTGCTGCTTAATTTCTTATAAAGAAGATCTTCATCTATCTTTGTGATCTGTTTGATTGTTACTAATTTACGAAGCTCCATTTAAAAGAAGAAACATTATGATTTACACGTAAAGTTTATATGAGTTATTAGTTTTTTTTCCATGATTCAGTATCATATATCTCCATGATGGTCTACTAATTTCAACTTTTTTTATGGATCTTAAAAAAAATGACAAATGTAAAAAATCAGAGTTTATTACAAAGAATAATTGTAATATGATGGTATGAATATGTTGTGAGCGGAAATTAGATTAAAAAAAAAAAAAAAATGCCATTGAAAGTACGTTTGTTCATAATGTCTAGTCCAAGTATGGATAAATAATTTTAGAGCTAAAACTTGAGAAAATTACTATTCAGACTAATAAAAACATATTACAAGCTCGCTAAGATTACCAAATAAAAAGTAGGTAGCCGTAGCCACCGACCAAATTCTTTCTTCTGATTTTTTGTTGTTAATGTATTTCAGAAGATACGAGAAATATAAAGATTGATTGATTTTCTTATTACTTAATACAGAAATATTTTGGACACGGAGTATTATAAACTCAACTATTACAACTTGGAATTAATTATTAACATTTTGTGTTTTTTTTTTTTTTTTTTTCGACTTCTGAATGGTTATGGTTATATAGTTTGGAATTTTGGGGGCATTATTAGATAAAGCAAAAGAGAACGTACTATCACTCCAGACCTATTATTATTATTATTTTTTTACTTACTAGTGAGTTTGGGAATATTCTATAACTTTGAGATGTATATAATATAATATTGATATTCTATGCTTTTCTTACCAAACATTTGATCAAAGATATTATTGATTTGTTAAAACTATGGAGGAATCTTTTTTCCCTATTATGGAGGAATCCAAAGATAACTTATTGTAATTAGGTGGCTGAGGCCAAACCGATATAATCGAAGAAGCAACCTCATAAATTAATTATCAAGTTTGACAAAAAGAATAGGATCAAGATTATCTACTTTCTTCCCAAAATTAACCAAGTTTATTTGTAATTCAAAAGGACCGAAATCATTAAATTCAAGGTAATGGTTGGTAATCCATGAATTAACTGAGTTTACCATTCTGATTTTTTTTAATCATTTACACAATTATTTATAAGTACGACTTATGATTTGTAATTTCCACAATTTTCATGACAACAATAAAAACAACATCATCATACCGCAAATTTCAGTTTTTCTTATACAAAATATTCAACAACATCATCAACGATTTTCAGCTTTTCTTATATAAAATATTCGAGGGTTGCTATTGTATTTTAATAAGAAGATATGATCCCCCTGGTCAGTTGACATCTACCATGGAAAATATTTTTTAAAAACTCACTCAACAAGTGGATTGTATCCTCGACTTGCTATTCTGGAAAATAAGCAAAATAATTTGTCGAGTAATAATTACATGTTTTTTTTTTTTATAAAGGCTAATTACAAGTTGTTACAAATAAGTTTTTGTATTTAATAAGTATTGCGTACAAATAAACTAGATAACCAATTCAAATTATTGTTAGATTTTGTGTTAACAAATTATTGTTGTGTTGGAGATCGTATATTTCACACAGGCCTTCTTTTGCATACAGTGACTCCGCAAAGCACCAAATAAATAAAAAGTATTCGAGTGTTTCTATGATTTGTAACAAACCATAAACAATTATTCATATAAAAAACCAATAGAATTGCAGAAAACTAGAGATCCAAATGGAAAACACCAACGTTTATGTAAAAAAAAAAAAAACACCAACGTCCCATCTCAAAATGAAGAGAGTAGGGCCCACCAATTATGTTGCACATATATACAACTTCCACAAACTCCTTTTCTTTGCTAATTAAAAAAAAAAATTATATATTTAGCAACTTTATCTGAATGACACAATTATATAAGCTTATGAATTTATCTATCCTTTTACTTATTTTCTTCATTCAAGAAAAAAAAAATTTGCTTTACTATTTGCGCCTATAAATAACAGCCCTCTCTCAACCCCTTAACTCACATCATCATCAAGCATCAAAAACATTAAGCTGCTAATATAAACAGAGACTTTACTTTACATAAAGAGAGAGAGATGGAGAAGAACATTAAGTTTCCAGTTATAGACTTGTCTAAGCTCAATGGCGAAGAGAGAGACCAAACCATGGCTTTGATCGACGATGCTTGTCAAAACTGGGGCTTCTTTGAGGTTCTTTCAGATCATTTTTACTTTCATTTTTATTTTCTTTTTAAAAATGAGACATTACAATTCTTTAGTTTTGTAATTTCAGCTGCTAAACCATGGAGTACCGTATGATCTAATGGACAACATTGAGAGGATGACAAAGGAACATTACAAGAAATTTATGGAACAAAAGTTCAAGGAAATGCTTCGTTCCAAAGGTTTAGATACTCTTGAGACCGAAGTCGAAGATGTCGATTGGGAAAGCACTTTGTTCCTCCATCATCTCCCTCAGTCTAATCTCTACGACATTCCTGACATGACTGACGAATACCGGTACACACACAAAACTTGATTCAGCCTTAAATCACATCTCACATTTTTAGAAAAAATTCATTATAATGTTGCTTCCATGTGTCTTAACAGGACGGCGATGAAGGATTTTGGGAAGAGGCTGGAGAATCTAGCAGAAGAGCTGTTGGATTTGCTATGTGAGAATCTAGGTTTAGAGAAAGGGTACTTGAAGAAGGTGTTTCATGGGACAAAGGGTCCAACTTTTGGGACAAAGGTTAGCAACTATCCACCATGTCCTAAACCGGAGATGATCAAAGGCCTTAGGGCTCACACTGATGCAGGAGGCCTCATATTGCTATTTCAAGACGATAAGGTCAGTGGTCTTCAGCTTCTCAAAGATGGTGACTGGATTGATGTTCCTCCTCTCAAACACTCCATTGTCATCAATCTTGGTGACCAACTTGAGGTACATTTGTAATCCGGTTATTTTTTTTGGTTTAGTCCCGGTTAATGATACTGGGGGAAGCAATCAAGCAATAGACGTTATAACCGAATCTGGTTCTAAAATCTAATTGACAAACCGATTTTATCAGCCATTTGGTTTAGGTTTAACCGGATAATCTTCCTCATTGAATGTGCGTAGGTGATAACCAACGGGAAGTACAAGAGCATAATGCATCGTGTGTTGACACAAAAAGAAGGAAACAGGATGTCTATCGCGTCGTTCTACAACCCCGGAAGCGACGCCAAGATCTCTCCGGCACCATCTCTTGTGGACAAAGACTCGGAGTACCCGAGTTTTGTGTTCGATGACTACATGAAGCTCTATTCCGGACTCAAGTTTCAGCCCAAGGAGCCACGGTTTGAGGCGATGAAGAATGCTGCAGCAACCACAAATTTGAATCCGGTGGCTACCGTCGAGACATTCTAAATGGATGTGGGAATTTCGATGAAGGCAAAACGATGACAAACGGGTTTGATATGTGTGTGGTGGTATCAATAAGTATTGGTGTTAATGTTAAGTAGAAGACCTAAATGACTTGTCATCACTGATGAATCTGGTGTGGTTAAGTATGAGAGTGTCTATGCAATAATTGTGTGGGTAACTACAGAAGACGTTGTTTTTATGGTTAATATCGATAAGATTAATCTACAAGTCTACGTATGAATATTGGATAGAACAAAAGAAGACTCGGTGAATTTTTTTAAATTTCAACTTGCAATATTAGAAAGATCAAAACTTTGATCACTAGATAAGTTCCAAAAAGTCACACAAAACAAAATTAAAGAAAGCTCACACATGTTTAAAACTAAATTAGAAAAACCAATTCAACTGAAATCATCAAAGGTTCCAGCTTTATACGATGAGCTCAAGTAGCAGAATCCCAAATTTAGCTTTTTCCAATTTTCAGCCACTGATCAATGATCATGATGCTATAATCGTTTGGTTTAGCTCACGAGATCAAAGAGGTTTCACGATTTAAATTACCTTCTTGTCATCTCCTTCCGCAGTTGCTTCGTTGGAGCAATGGTTCTTCACAACCGTCGATATATCAGTTTCGGAAGCACCAGCAAGTTTGAATCTTTCAACCGCTGAATCGAGGTTCTTTTTCCAACCGCTTAAACTGATTTTGCATTCCACTTGTGATCTTTCAAAGAGCATATTTCCCCAGAATAGATGGATCTGTGATCTCATGGCAATTGCTTGCTCTGCTGCTTCCGCTGCTGTAACAGCTTCTGAAGCCTCCCCGTTTTCTCCATCTCCTTGCTTCTTCCTCCTCTTTGAAACTTCCTCTTTCTTGTTTGCATTCGGGTTTTTCAGATCACTCATCCTCTGTTCTTCAAGCTTCTCCCACATTTCAGTCGCAGCTTTCATCTTCTCTTCTGCACTATCAAAAAGCCTTAAGGTCTCTGTAGAATCCCAATCCGATAAATCTATCTTCTGCGCTAATGCGAAAGACCAATGGAGTTTTGCCATCTCGAATTGTTGTTGTCCTAAAGCGAGCAAACCCTCGTAAAAGTCGGGTTTGATTGATAAGGCGTGCTCATATTTGTCTTTAGCTAGAGTGTATCTCTCTTTCACCCATTCATAAGCAGTCTGAAGCTGTCTCGCTACTTTTTCCTTTTCAGCAGACTCTTCCAACGGAATCCGTTTCCTAGCTGCGCACATGTGCACATTACCCCAGTTGAAGAAAGCCAAAGCAGCCACTTCTTGAAATTTTGCAGCAGCTTTCTCGAAAAGCGGCTGAGCTTCTTCACTAGTGACTGATTCTTCTAGCGCCTCCGAGCAAAGCTCCATCCCAAGCTCATGCAAGTCGACATGAGCATCGGGGTCAATGCCTACATGAGACCGGAAAAGCTGAGCAAAGTCGAATAACCAATCATCCATCTCCAACTCCTTCATCTCAGGGTCTTCGGAGGAACCTGCTTTCTCCTTATCTGACTTCTCATTGCTGATCTCTGTTTCGGTTACTGATTCACTTGGAGATGTTCGGATTTCTTCTTCAACAGGCTTCTCTTCCACTTCCACTTCCTCCTCCTCTTCTTCATCAGGCAAAGGCGGCTCCTGCTCAGGACTTACATCGACAACATGCAATCTCAACATCCCGACAGAGTCAGATTTATCAGATTCAGGTTCTTTTGTCAGAAGCCCATCAGCAACAGATTCTGCCAGTCTTAGTTCCGCAGTGGAGGTTACAGTTACCAAGTCTCCGTCAGTGTCCTTATATTTTATCAATACCGACTTCGAAGATGGGAAACGACTCCTCACAATTTCCCTCAATACCTTAAACCCACAATTCACCGGCATCTGACCCAACCTTATATCATGGTCATAAACAAATTTCAATGGCCTCCACCGAATTCTTTTCTCTCGAGTCAGAACTGCCACAGACGAAGACTGCTCCGCCTTCATTGTACCTTTCGAAGAATCATTCAACGGCTTCAACACAAGTTTTGGCATCTGGGTTTTGCTCTCGGGTCCATTTTCTGTTACCAGATTCATCTGTTGCCGTTCGACCTTACTACTGATATTATTAGGCAAGGCAAGAGACACAACAGGTGAAGAAGAAGAAGAAGCTACCTTTTTGTGGACTGGCCGAGAAGGCAAACAAGGACCAAGCCCATTGACCGGACCACCCAGAGCAGCCGAAGCACCAAGAGCCGCTGGTGAAGGCCTGCTTTGAGGACCTGAACCAGCCATCATTAACCGCCTCGACATTTCCGTTGCGTCCTTGTGATTCGGGTCTGCTCCTAATAACGCATTCACATCTTGCACAGCCAATTCATACTTCCCCACAGCTTCAAGAGCTCGAGCTCTTCTAAGAAGTGCTCGAGTAAACCCAGGCTGGACCTTAAGCGCCATAGTACACTCGGCGATTACGTTGTCGTAGTCAATAGGCTTCATCTGCATCAAACAAGCCGCACGATTGCTGTGGAACACAGCTCGATCTGGGTGGTTCTTGGGGATGAGCTTAAGCCCATTTGAGTATTGTTCAAGAGCACCCGCGAAATCTCTGGCTTGGAACTTCTTGTTCCCTTCTTCCTTGAGCTCGTGAGCACGTTTTAGGAATATGGAAGCGTCGAAATCAATACCGCCATTAACAACTGGCTTCGACGAACCCAGGTTTTCAGAAGAATTGACCTGGTTCGAACCACCACCACCACCACCACTCTTCTTCTTCCTCCCTCCGGATTTCCCCATATCAAACACCCCAATTGAAATCAAAACCAAATTCTCAAACTTTCCGGAAAATCAGAACCTCAATTTCGAAATAGAGAGAGAGAAGGAAACGTAACGGGACGAAAAATGAATCGAAAATGGAGGCACCGAATCGAACCACTAAGAAAAATAAAAGTGGTAAAGGATGAGGAAATTGTCAAAAATTAGAAAACCCTAGAAAGAGCAAAAAAAGATGGTATCATTTCTCGAGATACACTCATCGTCTCTTCATCGTAAGATCTCTTCTCAACCGTTGGATTCGCAGGAAAGCGTTTACATTTCCATGAGTCAAACCTCTAGAGGGGGTTATGTGGCCAAATTAAAGGGTTATAAATTTGGGCCTTTAGGCCCAAAACAATAACTTCGTCTTTCGAGAGTTTCTAGGGCATCACTCTGTATCACACTATAAATCCCTCTCTGGAGACTCTATTCTCCTACACTAGTTTTTTACGGCGATCTATATTTTGACGCCGGCGATAGTCGATGAATCTTTAGGGTTTTTAAACCGCTCTCGCTTTTGTTTAATTGTTTCTGATTTCTGGATTAGATATTTTGATTTGACTTAAGCTTGGATAGGAAAAAAAACCTCGTGGTTCTTCTAATCGGGCAAGAGAGAGTACGGTGTCTCTGAGTCCTTAATGAACCGGCGAGGGAAATCGATCAGGCCGAGATATCGTTTCAGTCGTCCTTTCTCTTTGGTTGACGATTTGATTGTTGCTCGTCCACATCTAAACTCTTCGAAATTTTGTTAAAATCATTGATCGGAAAATGCGTATGATGAATATCAATTTTATTATTTCTTCACTTTGATCCGAATGGATAATTAGTTATCCCTGTGGAAAAATATTCTGATGACTGACGCATTTGCCTTTCTTTCAAACCTTAAGATCTTAAAAAAGAAAAATTATTTAAATTTCTTCTTTTAACTCTTGATTTGGATTTTCGTTTACAAATTCTGATTGCGAGTTATTCCATTTAATTCGATATGTCAAAATCACTTGACCAAACATAACCTCTGAGAATTTGTTGTATTAGTATTAGGTAAAGGTGTTAAGTCGGAATAATGGAGTACAAAACCTGATATTCTGAAAATGACTACTCTAATCTATAATTTCAAATGCTCAAATTGATGAAAATAGTTCCAAAATAGCATTGACTAATGATGACATTAATGGACATTCTCAGATTTTTATATACTAAAACTTTTTTTTTTTTTGGTCACATCCGCACTTTATAGAAGAGAAGGGAAATATATTTTTGGACAAATTAGCTAACTAAAACTTATATAATTTAGAACATTGGCAAAAGAGAATTATGCAGTGAAATCGTCATACACAACATAAGTAATCGTCATTGTAAAAGTTCATTTTTCCTTGATTCATTCAAACATTGTTTTAAAAGTCCAAAAAAAGATGAAATAAAACAGTTTTGTAGAAAAAAAAAATATATTTAAAACCCATGTCTGTATTTCTTCATGGGCCTCGAGGTGTTATACATGATGGTGTGTTGAAAATAAGTAAGGCTTAATCAAAATCAGAGAATCCTTTTTCTCACCATCGGCCCATCTAGTCCTGTTTTTACTCTGGCCGATAAGTCTCGTTTACTTGATTAATCATAGATTACACTTGATATTATAATACATCCTGCTTAAGGGCGAAATGTTGATTGCATTCCTTTTTCTTGATATATAACATCCGTAATCTGGCTGTTTATATAAAGATGGTGCGTTATGATCGTATCTTATATAAAGAGTCCGTCGAAAGTTTGTTTGAACAAAATTTCTGACTTAAACTAGATTAGTTTGTTGGAAATGGAACAAAAAAAAAAGCTAGATTAGTTTACGATATTCGCAAAATGAAATATATATTAAAAAAAAAAAATTCTGGACGAAAAGTAGCAAAAATAAGAATCTTATGGACTCTAATTTCAACTCTAATTCTTATACATGCAGCACACGGAACGAGTCAAAGACGTTGCGTTGACTCTTGAGTACAAACTTATTGAAATAAAATCTCTCAAACACGCCTCCTCAATCGTGATGACTGATAACATCTTTTCCTCTGACATTATATTTGTTTATAAGAAAAGTGAAAACAACATCAATATGACTAATGACATTTTTCCTCTGACATTTGGTCTTTTAACGAAAAAGGTAAAAAACAAAACATCAATAATTCTTGAATAATGAATATCATGTCAATAGTTTAATTATAAAAATTCGTTATAAACATAATTTATAACTGTTAGTCTCTACAGTTTGGATAGTCTAGACTCCAATTTTCTCTGAAAAAAAAACAAGTCGAACTATTATATTTAAATATAAATATGAGAAATCATAAAAACAAACATACTTATTTTTATTATTTTGTGGCTCAAACAAAAATACTTATATTTGTGCGGAGAAATGTGTGAGAAAGTTGTTACACCGAGACCAGAGCCATTCTGATTTCTGTCTCCTCTTTTTCTTTTAATTTGTTAAACCCAATGTTCGAATATCCGCATTTCTAGGATTTAGTTCCCTCGTTTTGTCTGAACACTGTGAATTTATTTATTTTATCGTGGTTACGAACAATATCCCAAGAGACAAGAATGATGAGATCAGATCACTTTAAGCTTTGCATTGGAACTTTCGTTTGGAGATAATTTTTTATAGGCACCTGTAATTATACTCTGTGCAAGTGTTGCAGATGATAACATTCTACCGATCTAGCAACGCCGTCGTTGCACGTTTTAAAGTCTTGCATCGTTCAAATTTGATTTGTTTACTTATTTGGAATTGCATTCGTAAAAAAAAAACGAGGAAAAAGAAATGTACGTAGAAGTAGATAAGGCAAAGGGGTCCAGTTTTATTTTCCAAGTTGCAAGATATCCCAAATAACTAAAAACATTAGATAAAGGATTACCAAATCAGAACCATGATTACCTAAATAAATAGATGTTTAACTGAAATTTAGAATAAAAACTGCATACTAATAATAACCAA
Organism: Kernera saxatilis; assembly: GCA_900406395.1. Lineage (NCBI taxonomy): Eukaryota > Viridiplantae > Streptophyta > Magnoliopsida > Brassicales > Brassicaceae > Kernera > Kernera saxatilis. The sequence continues at coordinate 80,978 of OVAY01000050.1, forward strand.
CTCAGTTAGCCATGGCGTACCCGAAGTTGAGTAGCATTATCTTTGAAGATTAAAATTATTTGTCAAAAACTCAATCTGGTCCATAACTAGCAAAAAAATATGAGTAAAATACCTAGAGGTTCGCAAATACTAGTAATGAAACTAGTTTCTAAACCAGCCCAATTTTGCTTTGAGAATCGTCCGATTCAATCAACTTATAAATTCCAACTAAATTTTTGTGCACTGTCAGAAACAAAAATTGTTCTGTTATTTTATTTTGTCTCAAATTTTTGTCTGTAATTTTTTTTTCTTTCTGTTTAATACAAGAACTTTACAAACCATCAAATAGTAGTTGTCGGAATAAAATGGATACTATTGGACTGAACGAAAAAAAAAGTATACGATCTGATAAGAACGGAGAAGTGGAAAGTCTAACCCAACTAGATTGAAATTTCTACAAAAAGTTCAGAAATGATGACTTCTTTTATATTCTATTATCATCTTACGAGTCCAACTGTCCAAGTTTATAGTTTATACTTTAGACTTTACGCTTTAACGAAAGGGATCAGATGGAGTGACCCGCAAAGGGCAAAAATGTACAGACAAATAATGTGACAACAACAATTCATGGGAAGCATAAAAATGGCTGTGGTGGTGGGCAGCACAAAAGACTTCTCTGGACCCGAAATAATATTGTATAATTAATATATACAAACCTTTATCAAAGTATCCTAGTAAAAGACTATATACATCATCAATTACATATGTCTAGCTACTATCTATGAATTAAAAATTCTACTTTGTATCGTACTCAATAATATAGTTATATATATAATTTAATCTTGACGGTAAGAAAATAATATATTTTACTTTGTGGTCACACCTTTATAGTTGATGTGTATACATTCAAAAACGTATTTAATACGTGCAATTATACTAACTTTTTTATGTAATCAAGATGTTATAATACAATGATATTTTTGTCGCATTATAGTACAATTAATGCTTACACATGAAAACTTTCGGGTAATTAAACATTTTGGCCTACAAAAGATCCAAGTGATTAAACAAAACATTTTTAGCTTTTTATTTCTTGTAATTTTTCCTTGGCCATTTTCCGTCAAAATTTTCTTATCCCCAAACACCAAAAACTTTCTCACCAATGAAACTCACAAATCTCCTAACGGACCCCTTCTCCTCCTCCTCCTCCTCCTCCTCCTCCTCCGCCGCCTCTTCACCAGCTTCTCCGGCACGGAACTCCTCCGTCGATTCCAACCCGCCGTTGTAACCACCACCATAATCAACCAACTCGCTCGAACTCGAACACGAACACGAACTCGCAATTGACTCACCGAGTCCACTCGGAACCTCTGAATCATCCGTAGCGAAGCTAGAACCAGCAAGAACTGAAGATTTTCCTGAACGCTTTCTTCGATCTTTCTTTCCAGTCATGTTCTTCTTCTTCTTCGTATTCTTCTTCTCCAAGCTGTCTTCGAAAGCGTCGATGATTTCATGAATCAGCTGGCGACTCGGTGACGAGTCCCATCTGACCCAGTAACTCGTGTAGCAGCTGAAGCAGTCGCAGTTGAAGACAGGCGAGTGATTCTCGAAATGGGATTTTTTGTTGGTTTTGGTCTTATTCAGGCGGGAGGTAGGGTTTCGGTCGCCGGAGTAAGAGGCGGTTGATATGAGGTAGGCCAGAACTTCACGGTCTTCTGGCGAGAGAACCGCCGCTAGAGAGAAGATGGCGACGGGAAGGAGAGGGAGAAGATGGTCGTCGGATTTTATCTGCGGCGACGGGTGTATGGTTCCTTTCCGGTAGAGTTTCTTCATAGCTTCGTATGGAGGGGAGAGAGAGAGAGAGTCTTGAAGAAGATGTTATTGAGACTTTAAATACCGAAAGGTTAATTAGGTTTTTGTTTGTTTCATTCCTTTTTTATTATTATTTTAGTTATACGTATATCGAATTAGCCTAAAATACAATCACTAGTTCGCTACTATGCATAAAATAAAAATCATTAAAAGGTCTAGTCAAAATGTTTAGGAAGTACACCGAAAGAATAATTAAAAAAAAAATCAAATTACATACTTTTTGCTTTGTAGATTATGGTGTTTATTTACTATTTTACAATATTATTGGTTTCATAAAGATCTTATGGCTTTGATTCATACTTTTGTTTTTTGATATATACTTCAATTTCATGAAATTTGTTTCATTCTAACTTATAAAAAACGCTTAACAATTGGTTGACGGAAAAGTACTCGTTAGTTGTTACACTATTACTATAAAGTGGTATCATTTGTTATTCACAACAACGTTATAGTTTTAACTATTAAGGTTCGAATGTTAGTGTTTAGTGGTGCTTGCAATCCGTCACTACAGTTAGTGTGGTGCAGTAAAAAATGTAAAATATTAAAATGTTAAGTTGGGATGACTGAAACCATTTTAAAAAAATATATACTCAACAAATCGGAAGTAGTCTTGTTAGAAAAGAAAATGAAAAATCGGAGGCCGTCTTTTGACACGAGATCGTGATTATGGAAGTTCACAGAACCGGCCAGTAATATAACGGGCCGATATTGAAAAAGCCCCATTACAAATGTTGCACAAAACAAAATAATATAAGTTGCTAGCCAAAGCCAGTCGAACAACTTTAGATAGTTGCTTCTCTAGCCCCCCAAAACTTACCTATATTTACCAAATAATTAAAAACTATCAATTATCAACTCATAGAAACCTATAATTCAAAACTATGAAATTACAACCCCACACCACTGTCGTTGAAAGCCACCGTAAGCTGGCCAACCTTTAAACCACTTCTCTTCCTCTCCACCTCCCTTAAACCGCTAAAAATCGCGGTTTTAACCAATTTCTCAAATCCAACACGCGGTTCACAGTCACAACAGTTCTTAACTCTAGTAGTCACGGCTTCATTTGAGGTTCGTTTATAGTGACCAAACCACTTGGCTTGCATATAACCATTCCTCCTCCAAGGAGGCACGTGAATCTCCGCTCGCTTCATCGACCGTCTGATCTCAAAGCACATGATCCTCACAAGTTGTTTCAGCTCCTCAGGTGTGCCCACAAAGACACGTGGCAGTTGAGTTAAGAGAGAGAGGTATCGTGTCGTAGGCCGAGCAATCTCGAATTCTCCGGCAAGATTTGTCTCGACGATAAACCGGTTCTTATCTTCTCCCTTAACGTCGACGTACTCGTACTTTCCGGCCGTGTTCTTACCAAATTTCTCCCACCGGGACTTGCAGAGACCTATACATGCATAGATTCACCTTTTCATTTTAGAATATACACATTTAAATCACACCAAATATCCATTAGTTATGGTATTGTAAAAAAACTTTTAAGATATTAGAAGACTATGAGATCCAGCCTAGAATTATTTGTTTGTAAAAATTGATCCAACGTAATTATTGTTATAACCCTACTCACCACTAGTATTTACACGTTTAAATCCCAACATCCATTATGGTATTTATACATATAGGTACAAATCTTTGAAGTATTACAACAGCATGAAATCCAACCTAGAAATAATTGTTCTTTAAAGAGTCTTATATATATAACGATGATCATTGTTAAATATGCTACAAACTTTGTAGAGTATTACATTACAAATTACAACTTCGCATCTCTATTCTAATGTGATGTGTATGGGGAGAAAATTCTGACACCAGCCAAGAACTCTCTATAAGAATATAATGACCAATCAATCTCAAATCTCAAATGTGTTATCCTCTTTACAAAAGCAGTTTCCAATTTCAAGATCTAACTTATTCTCAATCATTTTTTGTAATCACGCATCTAAACCAGACATTCCTTAGTAAAGCTTTATTTTGTTTGCAATCAATCATTAACAAAATAAATCAAATCAAATGACCAGAACTCTCGATTTAAAAAGTAGCTTAGGTTTAAAAGAGTCCATTAGACAAATTAGCTCTCAGAACGGAATTGAGCTACATATTTTAGATTTTGTGGAACAAACAATATCCTCCCTCAAAATCAAATACACATACAAAAATCAACGTAATCTCATATAAACATAGAGCTCGAGAGCACTATTATTACCTGCATCAAAACCTTTGTTACGTAGAAAAGCCATCAAGTGGCGTTTCTCGTCGACGAACCCACTTGCCTTTACCGCCTCATCCATTATCCTCCGCCGCTCTTCGCCGCCCTTATCTTCAAGAATCTCCTGTAACCTCTCCTTCACATATTGGTAATCATCATCGTCAGAGTCCGACTTATCATCGTTATCTTCCTCAGGAACCTCTTCCGGTAAAACTCTCACTTCTCTGTCGATAAATGACTCGACCAGATCCCAAAGATCCGCTGTATCCACCGGAGAATGATCGCTTCCGCTGCTGCTATCGCACGGCGGACGTGCACGCGCCGCCGCCATGTCAAAAGCAGCCGCTGTTCTGTTAAATTTTCCCGGAATCTCTACCATTTTTATGCCCTTTTGATTTCTTCTCTTTTCGGTGAATTGTGGTGTATATATACACGGATATTATATTTAGTGATGTTGTCAAAGACTTTGACTTTTTGACATAGTAAACGACAAAATGGTAAAAAATGACAACAGAATGGTGAAATGATGGTGAAAAAGGGATTAACGGCGTTGTGTAACGGAGAAATTCTAAATCCAAATTAATTACAGTTTTAGGATGTGCTGGCTTATTCATTTTTAGATTCTCAATTGTTACCGCCATAGCGTCCACATACATTCGGTTCAAAGCGAATAATTTATATCAAATCAAACTAATCAAACATTAATGTTAGTCAATAAATAGTATAGTGAGTTGTTCTATGCATGTTTCTTTCTTTAAGATGCATGGTTAAAGTACTAAAATTTCGCCTGAACCAAAAGAAAAGAGTTCTATTTCAACATTAATTTACATTTTCAAACTCTTTTGCTATCTTATTTCTAGGAAAATTTATTACTTAATCGGACGCCCAACGAGGTACATACAAGCGCGTGGACACACGCACCAGTAGCAAGTTTAAATGTGGTTAGCACGTGGCGAATTGTGGTTAGATCTTTTAGCTTCTACTTATTTCACTTCGGTAGATTTGTCCCTGGATTGTGTAATATCTTCTTCTGACGCGGAAACTAGAAATAGAGTAAACTAAAAATACGTCCAGATTCAACGAATCTAAAAAGTTGACTAGGTTCAACGTATCTAAGGTTTCCTTTGTTTTTTTTTGTTTTCATTTTTAATTTCAAGCTGGTCATGAAATAGTAGTTGAATATATTAATTTTTTACCGGTTATGCTTATCGCTTGATGCTGATAGAGGCTTATCCATTACACGTGACTAGTCTTTGGTTCTGATTTATTCTTGTAAAAATCTCAAATCATCAAATATTAAACATCCAATACAGTTTCATCACTTGGCGAAAAAGGGCTTGTGTGGGGCCTATATTGGTATGTATGATTTGGGCCGATCTTCAAAGCCCAATAATTCGAAACATCAAAAAGCATGCACGGAAAATGCATCATTATTTATTTGGGCCAATCTCTAAAGCCCAAATAAACCCGAAATCTGCAAAAAGCACGGAGAATTTCCCAGCCCACCGGCCGGCATGAAACCGTTCATGGCGAAGATGAAACGACGGTGAGGTATTCTTCTCCGGGAGCCAATACGTTGACGTATTATCTTCGGGGAATCATACCTCCACCGTATTTTCATCTTTCTTCTCTCCGCCAAGCCATAGTGTCGCTAAAATCCTTTTATCGTCTCGGTATCGCGGCGGGATTTCCGATACTCTTAAGACTACAATGGCTTCCTTCAGGTCCGAAAACTTCTCCTTTTGATTCGGACGTCCAAAGCGGATATATTGAGTAGGTTTCGTGGTTGTAACCTTTCTAGCTTCGTCCCTAGGAGTATCAATGTAATGTGATCAATAATCATATATGGAATTGGTGACTAGTTCTGAATTTAGTGCCACAAATCAATTATCTTCCTTCGTAAAAATCTAATGTTGCTCTGTTTAATTGATATTCGCTGGGTGATTCTTGATTATGGATTCTTTAAGTTATCTCCATCTATAGTGGCTGGATTATATGTATTAATCGAAAAATAATAATGAGAAAGATTTTAGGGAAAGTTTAATAAATGGCAAAATGCCAAAAACAAAATAATTTGTTTAACTAATTGACAACGTGTTAACTTTTATCTGCAACTTACAAAATGTTATTTTAGCAAAAAAACTTACAAAATGTTATCATGAAAAAAATTGAGTATGACATTAATCGAGCGCTTTAAAAAATATTTTGTTAAGTACTCATGTAATTTGTTACAACACATTCATATGATGATAGCGAAAATTAAATTTCATTTGAAAATTAAATTAATGTCCACATGATGGTAAAACATGCTACAAAAACAAAACAATGCATTCTAATATGTGTAAATCAAAAGGATAAATCAGTCGAAAGCATGCATGTTTTAACTCATTTTACTTGTTATTATAAAATATGCATTTACCATTTTTGAAAATATTAATATTTTTGGTTTAGTTAACCAAAATCTTTTTTTAATGAAAGTTCTATTTTTTTTTTTAAATACCAACACGATTATCTACACATTTCTCACCATCCAAAATAATTTTTGTTTCTCGTGTGAAACATCCTTATGTGTATTCTTCCTAAAATAAGTAATTAAAAAGAAAGAAAATGAAGTTAAAAAGGGAGGCAAAAACGCAAAGAAGAAGAAGAAGAACAATGAATTTGTAGCAAGGAAAATAAATCTATTGGAAAGGTTTTCTAAAATTTGAGGATACTTTCAAAGAATATCGAAAATCTCTGAAAGTTGGACCAATATTATTCATTCTTCATATTTAATTCATTACTTATATGTATATTTCTATTATATTTATTATTTTCTAATTGTAAATAATAATTCTTAGTAATATTTTTTTCTTTAAAACATTTCCCCTAATCTATATCTTTCCATATACACAGGTGCATGTAGAGTGTTATACAGGTGGTGGAAAGAGGAGTACGAATACATATAATATTCTTTACCTTATTTTTTTTTGTACGCCATTAAATTCTTTGTCTTAATTCGTTTTCTATAGTTTTTGAATATGTTCGAGAAAAATGCCTTAACATTAATGATGTGCTGAAATTATAAAAAAAATGCACTATGAATGGCAAAAAAGAGGTTATCGACCAACGTACCACCTCATAAAACCCCATTAAAGAGACAGTGACTCGTGCTCCAATCAAATTCTCAAGGTTCTTAGTTTAAATAGGCAATAAACACCTCTTGATCAAAGCATCACCACCACAAAATATCAAACATAAGACGCATAATGTACAAATAATATTTCAACATATTTTCTAGTACGTTTGGTAAATAGCTGTTAAGATATCTCTTTGATTACCCAATCACTCTGATATTCTCTAGTGATCTTCTTGATTTAGACATTATTGAGCCGAGGCACAACGAATCGTTTTCGGACATTTGTGTCCGTAGCGGTAGTTGCAAGGATATCGTGGGTTCCTGCTGCAGGCGGGAAACTTACGAACCATGATCGGACGTGGTTGGTCGACGTCGTGGTTTGGAAATTGATGCGGTCTTCAAAGATTTCGTATACGAAGGTTGTCTGCCCTGGATAACCCTGTACATTGACCTGGATTATGCAAGCGTCATTTGTCATCGTCCACCTCATCGGTTGAGTATTTCCCTTCATCATTAGATATTTGGTTCCTTCATTTGCAAATTAAATCGGTAAGTTAAGGAGGATCAAAATTACAAGAAAAGTAAACTGGTTAAGCGTCGGAATCATACCATCGTCAAGATCAACGTTGTCCATGGCAAGAAAGAAACGAAAAGCTAAAAAATATTAGAATGGAATTACACATTAATTAACTTAGACCCCCTAAGCTACTTTTATAGAGCTTTTTCTGGCAAGTTAGTAAAACAGTTTGCTTTATACCCTACTCAATAAATTTTCGACATCTATAATCTATTACTAAATCTGAACTCACGCGCAGCTTAATCTAAAATTCGACACCTATAATCTATTACTAAATCTGAACTAAAGCGTGCTATATGTTCAAAATTCATTGTATCATAGCTTATATCCATTCATGTGTTTTTGTGACGAAATTGAAAGGCTTGCATTTAAATAGGTTTAGATGTTAATCAGTTTAATCATTGTTTCCAGTTTCATTCCAATTCTTTCAGAGTTCAGATCAAGAGAAGAACAAGAACTAGAAGTCAAAGTTTTGTTATATATTGTCTTTTTTATTTCTTGTGTTTTTATTTTTTGTTTTTGTTATCAAGGATGTTAATTAATTTAAGATTTAAGACTTATTTCAATAATGTTTCGTTAAAGTTAAAATGTTTTTTAAAATTCAAACTATGTGGTCAGTATAGTATTCACATAATTGGAGAAAGAAATAAGTAAAATAGTATAGTATCAATTGTAAATAAATAAGTAAAATATAATAAAGATAAAAAAAAAAAAATAATAGTATAGTAGTGGAAAAAAATAAAAAAAAATAAAAACAAAAATTATCTGTTTAATATTTTATTTATGTAAAATATAAAAAAATTAAATTTATAAGAAAAGAAAAAAAAAAAAAGTAAAATGATGAGAAAAAAAAAGTAAAATGATGAAAAAAAAAAAGAAAATTTGTTCTGGAAAATATTCTCCTATGTTATATATATAGTTATAAGTAAGATTTAGAGTTTTTAAAATTTAATTGTGTGTTTTTATTTTTTTATTATTTTATTTATTGATATCAAATAAAAAAATAAGTTTGAGGATTAAAAAATTCGATCAAAGTTCTTTAATTTAAATCAATTAGAGCCAGGAGAATTTCCCCGGCCGCCGGTGAGGTATTCTTCTCCGGGAGCCAATACGACGGCGAATTATCTTGGGGGAATCAAACCTCCACCGTATTTTCATCTTCCTTCTCTCCGGCAAGCCATGGTGTCGCTGAATATCCTTTTGATCGTCCTGATCCACTCGTTATTGGCGATTTCGTTCAGTTCGCCGGATATCCGATACTCAAAGACTCCCATGGCTTCCCTCAGGTCAGAAAAGTCCTCCTTTTGATTCGGACGTCTAAAGCGAATATTGAGTAGGTTTCGAGTTTGTAATCTTTCTAGCTTCGTCCCGAGGAGTATCAGTGTAATGTGCTTGAATAATGTGATCAATAATCATATATGGAATTGGTGATTAGTTCTGAATTTAGTGCCACAAATCAACTATCTTCCTTGGTAGAAAACTAAAAACTGAGTTTTGAATAGAGTGATCCATTTTGATTGTATTTTTATCCACGATGACAGGATCACTTGTCTGTTCTAAGGTTGCGTTCCTTCCTGATTCCCGATTCGCAGTTAACAAACATAAGCTTCGGTTTTGAGCTTGAGATTTAAGGCTCTGGCATTCTAATAGAGCATGGAATCTTTGATTTAGAGCACCGAAGATTGATCATGATAATCTTGTACCGAAGATGCTCTCTTTATCATCATTTTCTTTCATTTCATCTTTACCTTCATCAAGCATGGTTGAATTTATAAAATGTTGGATGCTATAGCTTTGGAGATTCAGGGACAATAAGAGTTTCTGCGGATATTGTAGTTTGATTTGTTGTTTCAACCCTTAAAATTATATTCAAGAGAGTATTTGGATTTTTTTTTTTTTTTGTCGCTGTCTGCGTTGCTTTCTCTGTTACAGAGGACTATTCATCGCTTGGATTAATCTCCAGAGTACGCAAAAACTTGAACATGAGCTTTGCTTAAACGTGAGGTTTCTAACCTTAATGTGACACCTCATTTTATGTCGAATATTCACATATCTTTTTTTTTTCTTTAGATTTTGTCGAACATACGTACTGTATATCTTTTGATCTTCTTTAAACTTTGTTTGATCAGACGAATCCACTACTTATTTTGTGATTTATCTTCCATGTTCGATGTTTTGGTCAACCAGCTGAACTCTTACCAACATCTTGGACCAGAGAGTCACATATATCTGAGTGCCTCTGTAATATTTCTTACCCAAATGTTTAAGATCTAGATTGCTTACAACAGAATAAATAGTGGAAACTAATAGTTTAGAGGATCACGCTATTCAGATTTTTCTACAAACCAAAAAAAAAGATATCGATCTTGAGTATATGCTTGTTGCTCACATTTGGAAGTGTTGACAACTTATGAACAACTCTTAGTCATAGGATTGAAAGATCTAAGGAATGATGATATATACACGTTTTGTGACAGACATGCGTCCAAGTTTTGTTCCCATTTGGTCGTGCGTGCAGGTTTGTCTTTCTTTGACCGCTTCTATTCCATAGATCGTGCAATAATGTCATTTTTGAGTTATAGGCATATTTAACTCTATATTTTATATGACTAAACGTTGACGGCTAATTATTCTATTCTTTAACATCAGAGAATCTCTAAGAACGTGCATCCAAGTTTGAGGAAATCAGTGACGACGGTTGGTTTCATCTCAGCGCAAAGGTCAGCTCTCTTTGTCTCCTCTACGTTTTCCTCAACGTGTAAACATGTCATTAATTGACAAATCAGACCCAAAAAAAGAGAGGAAAATATAGAGAGAGAAAAGGATACGACTTTGGAGTTTCTAAACTGTTTTATAAAGATGGAACACCTAGAGATATTAGATTTCACAATTAGTAAAAGTGGGTTTCTGGACCCATAAACAATGTTGTTCCCTCCTCTTCGTCTCTTCTTCTTCCTCTTCCTGTTGCTCTCCTCCGTTTGTTTCTTACAGATCAAAGCAGATGAAGACGACAAAAGCGGCTTGGGTGGTCATATCAAAGTAGACCCGAAACTCAAGTTCGAGAACGCGAAGCTACGTCAAGCCTACATTGCTCTCCAATCATGGAAACAAGCAATCTTCTCTGACCCTTTCAACTTCACAGCCAATTGGAACGGCTCAGATGTTTGCTCCTACAATGGAATCTACTGTGCTCCTTCTCCTGATTCATACTCAAAAACCCGAGTCGTTGCAGGCATTGACCTCAACCACGCAGACATGGCTGGTTACTTGGCTCCCGAGCTTGGTCTCCTTTGTGAACTTGCTCTCTTCCACCTTAACTCAAACCGTTTCTGCGGTGAAGTCCCTCTCACATTCAACCGAATGAAGCTTCTCCACGAGCTTGATCTTAGCAACAACCGATTCGTCGGTAAGTTCCCTAAGGTTGTCCTCTCTTTGCCTTCTCTTAAGTTCTTGGATCTCCGCTTCAACGAGTTCGAAGGCAAAATCCCGTCGAAGCTCTTTGACAGAAAGCTCGACGCTATATTCTTGAACCATAACCGGTTCCGGTTTGGGATTCCCGAGAACATGGGAAATTCTCCGGTTTCCGCTTTGGTTCTTGCAGACAATGATCTCGGAGGATGCATACCGGGAAGTATCGGTCAAATGGGGAAAACACTCAACGAGCTTATCCTCTCCAACGATAACTTAACCGGTTGTCTGCCTCCTCAGATCGGAAACCTCAAGAAAGTGACGGTTTTTGACATCAGTTCAAACGGTCTACGCGGTCCGTTACCGTCTAGCGTCGGCAACATGAAGAGCTTAGAAGAACTTCACGTGGCTAACAATGGCTTCGCAGGAGTCATTCCTCCAAGTATTTGCCAGCTTCCTAATCTTGAGAACTTCACTTACTCTTCCAACTTCTTCACCGGACGTACTCCTATATGCGCAGCTCTATCTTTAGCCGACGCCGTGGTGAATGGCTCCATGAACTGTATCACCGGTTTGGCTCGTCAAAGATCGGCTAAAGAGTGTTTATCTCTGCTCGCTCTTCCTGTTGATTGCAGTAAGTTTGGATGTTACAACATCTACTCTCCACCACCACCGACGTTCAAGATGGCACCCGCCGTCCGGAAACTGCCTCCACCAATTTACGTTTACAGTTCGCCTCCTCCACCGTCGTCCAAGATGTCGCCTACCGTCAGAGCATACTCTCCGCCACCACCACCGTCGTCTAAGATGTCGCCTACTGTCAGAGAATACTCTCCGCCACCACCACCAACATCCAAGATGTCGCCTACCGTTCGAGCTTACCCTCCACCACCACCACCATACGTATACTCATCTCCTCCACCTCCGCCTTATGTATATGCATCTCCACCTCCTCCTCCTCCAAGTCCACCCCCGCCGTGCCCTGAATCATCTCCGCCACCGCCAGTTGTATACTACGCACCCATAACTCAAAGCCCGCCACCACCATCACCGGTATACTATTGGCCCCAAACACAAAGCCCTCCACCGCCATCACCGGTATACTATTCGCCCCAAACACAAAGCCCTCCACCACCACCACCGGTATACTATTCACCAGAAACACAAAGCGCTCCACCGCCACCACCGGTATACTATCCACCAGTAACAAACAGTCCACCACCACCATCACCGGTTTACTACCAATCGGAAACACCAAGTCCTCCACCACCATCACCGGTTTACTACCAATCGGAAACACCAAGTCCTCCACCACCATCACCGGTTTACTACCCGTCGGAAACACCAAGTCCTCCACCACCATCACCGGTTTACTACCCGTCGGAAACACCAAGTCCTCCACCACCATCACCGGTTTACTACCCGTCGGAAACACCAAGTCCTCCACCACCATCACCGGTTTACTACCCGTCGGAAACACCAAGTCCTCCACCACCATCACCGGTTTACTACCCGTCGGAAACACCAAGTCCTCCACCACCATCACCGGTTTACTACCCGTCGGAAACACCAAGTCCTCCACCACCATCACCGGTTTACTACCCGTCGGAAACACCAAGTCCTCCACCACCATCACCAGTTTACTATCCGTGGGAAACACCAAGCCCTCCACCACCGACTGAGTACTACTATTCACCAAGCCAGTCTCCACCGCCACCGAAGGCATGTAACGACGGCCATCCTCCACAAGCATCACCGAGTTACGAACCAACTCCCGAATATTCATATTCATCATCACCACCGCCTCCTCCTTCCTACTCCGACACGTCTCTTCCACCGATTCCAAGTGTCTCGTATGCTTCGTCTCCTCCTCCTCCGTCTTACTAATAGTTTCAAACATTTGAGAAAAAAATGCATTACTGCCTTATGATTTAACATGATGGACACGCGAGAACTACTACTCACAATGGATATTCTTTTGGCTGCGAGACTTAATTTGTGTGTTTGGTTGATTAAAAGAAAAAACATTCGAGTTATTTTTTCTTTTTTCCTATATTTTTTTTCTTTTGGATATTTTGATTTTGTTTTTCCCCTAACACAGAGCTGCAATAGCAGCAATGGAGTATATAGTTTCAGTTTATCTGTCAATTATCATCTTATCTGTATTTCGTATTTAATTGTTCTGTATAAATAATAACAATAAAAGAACACTCCTTTCACAAAAATCCTCTAATTCTCAAATTAAAAATTAAATTATTTAATTGGATCACTGTAATCTTTGTAAATTTAATATGACGTCAGCTTCTCAGTCATCATCCCAAGAACGGCAGCTTTAAACAAAATCTATACCTACCACTTCGAAATAACTGTCCTCTCTTTATCTCTGTACTCGAATTTGTGGATAGCTTGGGAAACTTCGCCGGAGAATATATACGTCGTCGTTTTTCGTCTCTTTATCGTCCATGGCGTTGCTGAAGTCTTTCGTCGATGTTGCTCCAGACTCGCACTTCCCTATCCAGAACCTCCCTTATGGTGTCTTCAAGCCCGAATCGAACTCGACGCCTCGTCCTGGCGTCGCTATCGGCGATTCCGTGCTGGACCTCTCAGCGATCTCGGAAGCTGGGCTTTACGATGGTCCGATCCTCAAGGACGCCGATTGCTTCCTTCAGGTTCGATTTTCGATTCCTTTTAACTCGGATTACTATGTAGTGCCCTGGGAACTTAGCCGTGGATGATTCCAAAAGTATGGTATTTGAATCTGATCTTCTCTGAAGTTTGCTCCATGGTTAAGTTGGTTAGTAGCTCGGGATTGCGTCACAGACCATACTGTTCATTTACTGAATAAATCAAATCCCGTTTAGTTAGAAACATTTCGTTGTTCTATTCAATTGCTCGTTGCTTCAGTTAGAGTTTTCCGTTCACTGGTTTGGACCATAATTGCTTGATTTGATGTGATTTTCCGTTGTTTTATGATCTGATGGTATAGTTTATTGCTCACACTAAGTGAAAAGACTAATTCTGTATGTTAATGTGCTCTGTTTGCAGCCTAATCTGAATAAGTTCTTGGCCATGGGACGGCCTGCCTGGAAGGAAGCGCGTTCTACGCTTCAAAGACTCTTGTCATGTATGCTTGGTTTGATCCTATCGATTCATTTGGATTATTCAGAGTTTTGATATTTGACTTCAAGGTTTTGATTTTGGTTTGTTTTGATGCAGCTAATGAACCCACTCTACGAGATAATGATGTTGTGAGGAGAAAGTCATTCTATGATATGGTTAGTAGTGTGGAAAAATCGTGTTCCTGAAACAGGCGAGAGAGATTATTTGAAGATATTTTACTAATGTTTGCCATTGTTTGGTGCGGACCTGCAGAATAAAGTGGAAATGATTGTTCCTATGGTAATTGGGGACTATACAGACTTCTTTGCATCCATGCATCACGCAAAGAACTGCGGGCTTATCTTTCGTGGGCCTCAGAATCCGATTAACCCAAATTGGTGCATACATGCTACTTTTGAGCTGAGAATTTCTTTTATGAAATTGTTTAATCGAAAGGCTGAATCTCCAGATTTTTACATGACATTAACTCTTTTTTTTTTTTCAGGTTTCGTCTTCCCATTGCATATCATGGACGGGCATCATCTATAGTCATCTCTGGGACCGACATTGTTCGACCAAGGTTAGGAAATTGATTTTAATAATCTGTTTTTTGTTATCATTCTGAGAATGGTTGTTAAGAATTCACACGTCACATTTGAAGTCATGCATCATGCAAGGTTTTATGCTTTGGCAAGAAAAATAGTAGTTCTTAATTTGTCAGAAGTTTTATAAATATTCTTACATTGAAACCAATATTGGAGGATAGTAAGATTTTATGTAAAAAAAATTAATAAAATGCTAATTCCAGTTTGGTCTTTGCTTATTTTGCTTTCTCCCAGAGGACAGGGCCATCCACAAGGAAACTCTGCACCATATTTTGGACCTTCGCAGAAACTTGATTTTGAGCTTGAAATGGTAAGCATCCGATGCCTCAGTTGTGTGGATTTGTTTTGGAATGATTAAGTTGATGCTATTTGGTGTTAGTTCAGCATAGCACCGTTGACAACTCCACAATTAATTCTAACCTCTCTTTCGCCATGTGATATTCAGGCTGCTGTGGTTGGTCCAGGAAATGAATTGGGAAAACCCATTGATGTGAACAATGCAGCCGATCATATATTTGGTCTTGTACTGATGAATGACTGGAGTGGTACTCACTTTATTATAGTTTTCTTTTGAGTCATATTTACCCTGACCGTGCATGACCGGTTTTATGAATTAATTGTTGCTTCAGCCAGGGATATTCAGGCATGGGAGTATGTGCCTCTCGGGCCTTTCCTGGGGAAGAGTTTTGGTGAGAAAATAGTATTCGAGTTTGATCTTTGGCTTTATCCCTTGGATTTCATTTCCCCTAGTTGGAGTATTTGAGAAAAGAACTTCAATGAATGTTGTTTTGTTGTGTCCTAGGGACTACGGTATCCCCTTGGATTGTTACATTAGATGCGCTTGAGCCTTTCGGCTGTCAAGCTCCCAAGCAGGTTGGTACTGAGGCGTCAACTTCTGTTTGTGTCATGTAATCATCGATTCACTAACTTAAGCTTGTTGTAGGATCCACCTCCATTGCCATATCTGGCTGAGAAAGTATCTGTAAATTACGACATCTCCTTGGAGGTAGCATTCAATATTACCCTTGGACTTTAATTTTTATGGTGGATTGAATCGAAATAAACAGAATGTTTTCTCCTCTTATAGGTTCAACTTAAACCTTCTGGCAAAGATGATTCTTGTGTAGTAACAAAGAGCAACTTCCAAAACTTGTGAGTTCCTCTTTAAGTTTATAATCTTTACACATTTCCTCCATTTAACCAGTTCGGTTCCAACTCTTTTAAACTTATTGTGGCAGATATTGGACCATAACGCAGCAGCTAGCACACCATACCGTTAACGGTTGCAACTTGAGGCCTGGTGATCTCCTTGGGACCGGAACCATAAGCGGACCCGTAAAGTCTTTTTATTCCCGTTCTCTCGTCTAGTTTATCATATGAGGATGATGGTTCGAGAATAACACCAAGGACTTTTTGTTTAAATGCAGGAGGCAGATTCATATGGGTGCCTACTTGAGTTAACTTGGAATGGACAAAAGCCTCTATCACTGAACGGAACGTCTCAGACGTTTCTTCAAGACGGAGACCAAGTGACCTTCTCAGGTTTATGCAAGGTAAGGAACTTGTCTCAGCTAATTAACACAGTTTCTGCTTGGTTTATGTCAGTTAATTTGCCGACAATTCTAGATGATTAATCATATTCCGGGTATGATTAAACCGGTGTAGGGAGATGGTTACAATGTCGGGTTTGGAACATGCACAGGGAAAATTGTACCTTCACTGCCTTGATGAGCTCTCGCAGGTAATGTACACTTGACGATTTTATCACATTTTAAAAATTCCCTTCTCTATAATATAACCCTGAAATACATAAGACAAAATGTTATAGTTAGTTAGTTAGTTTTTCTTTCATTTATTAATTACTTTTCCTTTATTTGCAGGAAAAAAGGTGAAAAGAAAGATATCCATATTCACGATTACGCACTTGGGGTATGAATATGATTAAGTAGATAACCCCCTATCCGATTAATAATTACACTTTCTCGATATTGGTGTAATATGTTATTTGAATCTTTTATATAGGAAACGGAATTTAACAACTTTCTACAATAAAGCGATTATCATCGAGTGTTGAATGGGTCCTTTATTAACGGTCGGTCGTATTGACATAAAATTTTCAATAATTGGCCAGTAGAAATTTTACTCGCGAGACTTTTTAATATTAACCCTTTAATTTAACATTCACGAGTTATATATGAGTAATGAGTCAATAACCACCACCGACAGCAAAATTCTCATCCATATCAGGAAAAAAAATGAAAGGTTCACGGAAATTCTCATCGTCGACAGCAACAACCACCGTAATCCACACTTTCTATAGTGACCATATTACACCTCCCGCATCCAAACAAATCCCGATTGAATTCCCATCTACGGCGAAGAAATCCACTGTCCAGAGTAACACCTCCGCCGCCACAGCCGCAGCGCGGATCCAGTCTGGCTACCGTTCATACAGGATCCGAGGTCTATACAAGACGATCTCTTCCGTCAATCGGGAAGCCAATCGAGTACAGAGCATGATCCAACGGCAGGAAACTGTGGACGCCATTAGAAGCGATGAGAAGGAACGTCTGAGGATGAACGAGACTCTGATGTCTCTGCTTCTGAAACTCGACTCCGTCCCTGGTTTAGATCCGACGATCAGAGAAGCTCGGAGGAAAGTGAGCCGTCAGATCGTAGGGATGCAGGAAATACTCGATTCAATCTCGGAGACAAAAATCGAAAATCAATGGTGGTCTAACTACGACCTCGGAGTCGACGTCGGACAAGGCGGCGCGTGGCCTCTGTACTGGGAAGAGGCGGTGGAGGAAGAGATTTGTAGAGAGAAAGGCGGTGAGGAAATGGAGACATTCTGTGCTCAGTATTTGGGTTTCAGATGTTTCCAGAGATTTCTCAGAGAATGATGGTGGTAATTATCTGGCGGCGCACGATAGAATTATTTCTCTTTTTTTTTTTATCCGTCTATGTTCCGTTAACTAACGTCCTTTTTTTTGTAATTATGTACACGGAATACGTGCCGTTTTGCATCCATGAAAACATGTGTAGTTTTTTATTAGCAAGGGATCATACGGTGAATCTTACAATAATTTGGGTCCATTTAAAAATACTTTATCGCGTTGCTATTAATAGTACATATTTTTGCACACATTTACATAAATACTTTTAGGTGGTTTTTCTTTCAGTGTATTCATAAATTTGGATGTTAAAAAAAATGTATTTATAAATTTAATAATTTTGTTGTCAGTAATTTGATTTTTTACAGTGTTTCGTTGCAATAATATTTCACGCACAAAATTTTGATTTTTTCCTTAAATAATTTGTGTTGACAAAAAGAAAAAAAAATCGAGTTACTAATGCATGTTAATATATATTTCTCAGATTTAAATATGTGATTATATGTGAAATTATAAGTAGCATTCAACATATATAACATAAAGTTAAACGACAAAAATCCAACATTTAACACATTATTTCAATATCCTATCTGAAAAATAGTTTTGATGGCACAGTTTTTTATTTGTTTGAAACATATGGATGATAAAGTTAAATATACTACTTTTTTAGATACTCTATTTTTTGTGCCGTTTCACAAATCACCGGGTATTTTACATAGTAAATTAGTAATCAATAGATTAACAGATTTTTTAACGCTTAATAGCTACAAGCTTAAAATGTTTTTAACCTTAGTGCGAGACTCAAAGAGCTTATTGGAGTCGGTACCCATCAAGTAATGGATGCCTGGGAGGTGGTGAAGATCAGCCAAAGTGAAGCAATCACTAGCCAAGAAGTTAGATTTCGCAAGTTATAAATCCAAGAATTGAGTTTTAT
The DNA here is from genome assembly GCA_900406395.1 of Kernera saxatilis. Classification (NCBI taxonomy): domain Eukaryota; kingdom Viridiplantae; phylum Streptophyta; class Magnoliopsida; order Brassicales; family Brassicaceae; genus Kernera; species Kernera saxatilis. The sequence goes on from OVAY01000050.1 coordinate 99,679, forward strand.
ATTGTGTGAGATAAATTAATGGGCTGTGATGTTGTAACCTATCAACGAAAATCTGTATAACCTCATTTCCTATATGCAATAAAAATTACTTGGTGTTCTCTGAACTAATCATTGCCTTTCGTAAATCAAGCTAATTTCTTTACTGGTTACAATGGTTTGATATGAGTCTCAGTCTTGGAACTATCACATACATGTTACAAAAAGAAAAGAAAAAAGAATCGATTTACTAATGCGGGTTAATATTTATCTTAGATTTAAATATGCGAATATATATATAAAACTAAACGTAGCAGTCAACATATATAACATAAAGTTAAACGACAAAGATCCAATACTTAACACATTATTTCAACATCAAAGAGAGCATTAAGTCAATTAGTTTCCTAAGCCGCACAGCTACACTTTACACCTAGAATCGCAGCGTTTACACTCCAACAACGAGAGCTTGGCGACGGTGTCGCAGCCGCATGTGGTGGTGCATTTCCTCTGAGACTCACCACCCCAAAGGCAACGAGCCATACATCGGAGCACCGGCACACACTTAGATCGTAGGGATGCAGGAAATACTCGACTCAATCAGGGAGACAAAAGTCGAGAATCAATTGTGGTCTAACTACGATCTCGGCGGTAATGGGAAGAAGCGGTGGAGGAAGAGATGTGTTGTAGAGAGAGAGAGGCGGTGAGGAAATGGAGAGATTCTGTGTTCAGTATTTGGGTTTCAGATATTTACAGAGATTTCTCAGAGAATGACCGCGGTAATTATCCGGCGCACGTTAGCATTATCTTCTTTTTTTAGTCCGTCTATGTTCCGTTAAATTAACCAACGGTCTTTTTGTAATTGTGTAAACGAAATACGTGACGTCTTCCGCCCATGAAAACATCGTGTAGTTTTTCTATTAGCAAGGGATCATACGGTGAATCTTACAATACAATAATATTCTTCAAATCCATATTAATATTAAAAATACTTTATCGCGTTGCTATTTAACTAGTACATATTTCTGCACACATTTATATAAATATTTTTAGGTGGATCTTCTTTCAGTATTTAAATTTGCCTGATCAAAAAAATAAATAAGTGTATTCAAAAATTTGGATGTTAAAAAAAAATGTATTCACAAATTTAATAATTCGTTTTTTTGTCGGTAATAATTTGTTTTTTACAGTGAATTTCGTTGCAATAATATTTTAGACACAAAATTTTGATTGTTTTCCTTAAATAGTTTGTGTTGACAAAAAGAAAGAAAAAAGAATCGAGATACTAACGCGGGTTAATATATCTCTCTTAGACTTAAATATATTCAACATATATAACACAAAGTTAAACGACAATACAAAGATCCAATATTAGAGTTGCCTAAGATTTCTACGGTTTCAGTGTGGGTAACCATAAAAAACATCCCTGCTCAACTCTACTCAATCTTGGGAATCAAATGGATTTCTTCTGGTTTAGGTGAGCACATGCTTACAAACAAACCTAGACTAGATTTTACTCTCATGGATCATGGTAGAAGTAGAACTCTATAAGGCATTTCCTCATAAGATTGCAGCTACAGATAAGAAAGGAAATGCCTCCATGGTGGATGTTGAATACTCTTGGATTCCGTCTAAGTGTGAAAGATATGGTCATCTAGGACATAAGCAATGCATGCTTGATTCCTCCTCATCAATTACAAACCAAATGCACTGAGCTTGGGAAAAGTTCTCCAATCCCTAAAGAATCGACTCCATCCTCTACTAGTATAAAAAATCCGGTTCTAGCAAGAGAAGAATCAGCTCCACTTGAAGTTACACTCTCTACCTCTTCTATAACAGGTACACAATCAGACTTGGACTTAATTTCACTCTGCTTCTATACCTTTTGTTTTTGCTGCTACAGCAACTGAAACAACATCATCATCGGAACAATCTCTATCCAAGCTCAAACTATTGTTGCTGACACAACTGTCTCACCAGTTCTATTACCATTCAACACTGTCTCTGTCCCTAACTTGTTAGCAGCAGCTAACATTGCAACCCATGAGGTTGCCCTCCCTAGCTTACATACTACTCAAATCAATGAGACTCCTCCCCCAAAAGATGCAATCAATTCTGAGGTGAAGCCAGGATCTGGCTCTATCTACTCTTCTCTGTGACTAAGCAAATGAGTGAGGAGAAGGAGGATTTGGTCGTGGAAAGAAGGGGAATTATAATAGGTTCGCCGAGGAGGCCGAGGTATCTCTCAGTAGGAAGCTAGTGATCACCCATCACTAATTTTCTCTTCTTTTCCCTTCTTGTTATCTTTTTCTCTTAACTAAGTGTATGCTTAAACTCTTCCATCTTCTTTCTTCTTCTTCCCCTTAAAAACTGGATACCCATAAAGTCATAGCACTGTACTGGTTCCCCTATCAAAAAAAAAAAAGATCCAACATTTAACACATTACTTCAACATCAAAAGTTTCTATAGTGACCATATTACCCCTCCTGCAACCAAAGAAATCCCGATTGAATTCCCATCTCCGGCGACGAAATCCACCGCCCAGGGTAACGCCTCCGCCGCCACAGCCGCAGTGCGGATCCAGTCTGGCTACCGTTCATACAGGATCCGAGGCCTATTCAAGACAATCTCGTCCGTCAATCGGGAAGCCAATCGAGTAGAGAGCATGATCCAACGGCAGGAAACGGTGGACGCCATTAGTAGCGATGAGAAGGAACGAGACTCTGATGTCTCTGCTTCTGAAATTCGACTCCGTCCCTGGTTCAGATCCGACGATCAGAGAAGCTAGCTCGGAGGAAAGTGAGCCGCCAGATCGTAGGGATGCAGGAAATACTCAATGGTGGTCTAACTACGATCTCGGAGTCGACGTCGGACAAGGCGGCGCGCGTGGCCTCTGTTTCCAAAAACTTTCTCACAGAATCATGGTCTTAATTATCCGGCGCACGATAGAATTATCTTTCTTTTTGTTTTTAATCCGTCTATGTTCCGTTAAATTTACTAACGTCCTTTCGCAAGTAGGCAAACAGAATACGCGCCGTCTTGCACACATGAAAACATCGCGTAGTTTTTCGAGCCGAGGGAAGGTACGCGAACCTTACAATAATAGTACATATTTTTACACAGAAATTTACATATACATTTTTAGGTGTTTTTTTCAATGTTTAAATTTGCAATAATATGTTTTTTTTTTCTGTTCAGTGTTTAGTTGCAATAATATTTCACACAACATTTTTGAATTTTTTCCTTAAATAGTTTGTGTTGACAAAAAACAAAAAAGAATGAGTTACTAACACGGCGAACATATGTAACATAAAGTTAAAAAGTGAAGAATATTTTTTGGAGAGATCATAAACTTTGTTGACCACAAACCTTCCCAGGTTACTTCACCAGTGTTGTTGTATTATTAATATCCCCAGAGAAATCTTGCAGGGTTTTTTTCTATTTATTTGTTTTTTTTGGGTTTTGGGGTTCTATTCAAGGATTTCGGGTTCTTGCTATCAATGTAACAAGCCTTGGATTACACTCAATCACTCATCTTCTTTGCCGGCTATTTGTGGGCATTTCATGTTGTATTCAAGGATTTTGGATTCTTGCTATCAATGTAAAAAGTCCTGTAGCACCGGCACACACTTAGATCGTAGGGATGCAGGAAATAGTCAAGGAATACTAACCCTTTGGATAATACTGGCGAAGATATCAATGCCAACAAAAAACCAGCACTAAGAAAACAAAACTCGAGCAAAGGCTTGGCTCGAGGAAAACAATTTCAGAGCAAAACTAAAAGAAATAATCTCAGAGTTTGAGGGATAAGTCAAGGTTCTTCTGCTGCTCTTCTTCAGACATAGTTCAGGAGTAGGAAACTCTATTGGACATGCTGAAGTCAACGATGGAGCAATCCTCATCTGATGATGATTCTCTGTTGAAGATAGTTTACCTATGGCTGGTTGCTGAACAAGTGGTATCCTTGACCAGTGCTCTGTGCTCAGTATTTGGGTTTCAGATGTTTCCAAAGATTTCTCAGAGAATGAGGGCGGTAAATTAGAAATTACCCTGGATCTGAATCGGAGACCGGAGATGGGTACTCCGGCGATTTCGCTTCTGGTTCCGGTGATTAGCCTCAAGTCTCTCCTCTTTACCCGCTGGATCTAACTCGATGTCGTCTGGGTGATCTCTTTCCTAAGCCCACTTTCACTTTCTGCTCGGTTCTTCCTAGTTGATTAACCTCGTTCTTCTTCTTTTTTTACCGGAGACTTTTGAACCGTCTCCGTCGTGTAATCATCTGTTCCGATGCCCGTGAGGGATGTTTTTTAATTTAATTTTTAATTAAAAAAAAATTGTAATTACCCGGCGTACGATAGAACTATCCTTCTTTTTGTTTTTAATCCGTCTATGTTCCGTTAAATTTACTAACGTCCTTTCTCCTTTAGTAATTATGTAAAGGGAAGACGCGCCCGTCTTCCACTCATGAAAACATCTTGTAGTTTTTTTATTAGCAAGGTACGGTGAATCTTACAATTACTATTTGGGTCCATATTAATATTAAAAATACTATTTTAAACATCGTGTAGTCTAAAACTCAAATTTGGGTTCATATAAAATTTTTTTTTTGTCGACTGGATCCATATTAATATTAAAAATAGTTTTTTTTTTACATTATTAAAAATAGTTTATCGCGTTGCTATTAAAATTTTAAAATAGTACAAATTTTTCCACACACATTTACATAAATATTTTTAGGTGGTTTTTTCTTTCAGTGTTTAAGTTTGCATAATAAAAAATAAGTGTATTCATAAATTTAATAATTTGTTTTTTACAGTGTTTCGTTGCAATAATAATTCACTCACAATATTTTGATGTTTTTCCTTAAAGAGTTTGTGTTGACAAAAAAAGAAAAGAAAAAAGAATCGAGTTACTAACACGGGTTAATATATATCTCTTAGACTTGGATATGTGATTATATGAAACTATACGTAGCATTCATATAATCATAAAGCTAAACGACAAAGATCCAACATTTAACACATTAATTCAACATCAAAGAGAGCATTAAGTCGATTGTTTCCTAAGCTGCGCAGCTACAGTTACACCTAGAAACGCAGCGTTTACACTCCAACAGCGAGGGCTTGGCGACGGTGTCGCAGCCGCATGTGGTGGTGCATTTCCTCTGAGACACACCGCCCCAAAGGCAACGAGCCATGCATCGGAGCACCGGCACGCACTTAGGACAGACGTATTTCATTTGCTCCGCCATGCATGTTTTGCAGCTGTTTTGTGACGGCGGATGCCGGCAGACACCACCGGAGCCGACGGCAGCAGCTCTCGAAATTGATAGGAGGATTATGAGGAAGATGAGAGAAGAGAAGAGGCTTTGAAACTTGTAGGTCGTCTTCATGTTGAAATTTGCTTTTCGTTTTGGTTTGTGAGAGAGTTGAAATTTGTATCTTTGAGAATGTTATTGTCTTTATTTATATAGAGGTTTTGTCATGATGTGAAAATATTTCTGTTGATTGGGTTATTATCTAGTGACTTCCACAAGAGTTAAAGACGAGACTGCTAGTGCAGTGCACCAAGAATAAGATGCATTTAAGTAAGGCATTCATTTTTCTTGAAGTGTACAATTTTCTTAAATGCTCTCTTCAATATTTATATATATATGTATATGTATGAAGTGTACATATTTAGAATTTATAAAGAATATTCCGCAGACTGAGTGTACAGAATTTACAAAATGAGGTTTGGGCTTTTAGTAAACTTGTAGAAGGGAGAAAAATAGAGTTAGTTTTGAAAATGGCAATGGATGTTAAAGCAAGGGTCTTTTAAAAAACAACTGTTTTAGTAAAAAATTACTCCGTCAGGCTTCTCTTTTAGTTTAGAAAATTTTAAGCAAAAATAAGCAAAAATCAAACAAAAATTTATCATAGCTTAAAATCTAAAATCCAAAAACCAAAAACCAAAAGTGAAAAACCTTTTTAAAACCCACAAAGAATCATGACCTTAGTGTCTAAAGGAATTTGCAATATGAAAAAGAAAAAAATCTATCGTTATGTAAACGATGAAGTAGTTAATTATTTTACAGCAAATATATATGTGTGTATATATTTATCTAGCTAGTATGTAAAATAGAATATAATCCGAAAAGGGTAACTTAAAGAAAAAAAAAATCATCCAAGAAAAGTGAGGTAAAGAATCATCCAAGAAAAGCGAGGCGAATAACTAAATGAACAAATATTAAATTAAGAAGGAATTTATATTAAAGAGCAAATAATAAGTTGATAAAAAAAATGAATCAATAATGGATAATATATATAGGTTTCTCTTCTTCCATTAACTTATTTGATGGATCACAGCCAATTCTTGCGAATGTCGAAGGTGTAGTTGTTCTCCAAGTAGCACTTATTATCGTCATCGACGAACTGAAAATAGTTATAAGACAATATGTAACTCAGTAAGTGATAATAAAAAAAAACGGTAAATAATAATAAATTTGTTCAAATCCCTTTTTAAAATCAGCAAGTCGACTAAATATATATTTGCAAACTGAGGACGATTTTCTTATACTCGTCAACGTTTTGATTTCATGACAATCTCTTGTAACTATTAAGAGAACGAAATTGCAATAATTTTCCAATGTAAAACTGTTTTTGTTTGCCAGTTGAAGCAACTGAATGGACCCAATTCGATTCAGTAGATTTTTTCATCATATTTTTTTTTCCAGCAAGAACGTTTTAGAAAAGTAATAGTTATGGAGATATGATTATAAAATTTCACAGAATTTGAAATGGTATATTTGTATGTTTGACTAAAACTATGAAAAGCAGGATATTTTTTCTTCTTAGAAATAAAATTATATAAACGTGTTTCAAAGTCTTAGTAGATTATGCATGATCTGATCAAAACAAAAAAAAAAGATTATGCATGATAAAAAAAGTGAACTATTTGATTTTCGGTACCTTAGATTTAACGGAATATGAGCCTCTAACAAGCATACCAGACGGCGTCGATTCTTCAAACATGACATGGTTATACGGTTCCGCCTGTGGACTAAACGTTCCTAACATCTCCTTTCTGCTATACACTATTATCAACAAAAGGGCAAAATAAAAATTTGAGAAAAAGCTTCTAAAATTGTTTGTACTTGTGGTAAACGAGTGTGTAGAAAGACAAAAATACCCTTGATTCCGGTCTTCCAGACCGTATTGCTGTAACGGAGGCCGGACACAATGTTGTTGGTGACACGGAAAGTAAATACGAGAGTGTACTTAGAGCCTTCTTTGAGTGTGAACCATGGTCCTTTCGATGTCGGTTTTCCATCTTCGGGGACCGTCAACACCATGTCTTCTCTATCCGGTGACCTAATTGTTAAGGTCAATATCTTTACCACCGGATCCGGAGTCTCTGCATTTACATTTTGTTAACTCTATCAAAACATTACAAATATATAGCTACAATAAAAATAAAATAAAAAACCATTCAATGTGGGCTAGTTAGCGAATTCGAGCAGAACAATTAGTTTTATTTATCTCTGTCTAAATAGTGACATCTTCTTTTTGTATTTTTTTCACGAAAATAACTTTTTTTATATGGTTACTGGGTCTAATCTTATTTTACGTTAACTCACTTGACAACTATTAAACGTTCTTTTTTTTCCTTAACATTACCTAGAAAAATCACACATAAGGCAGAGACATCTGGAACTTTGGACGAATTACATTTGCAATTAACTGGAGTTCTCTCTAAACCGGATTTATTTGCTATTAAGCCGTAGATCTAAACCGGGTATTGGAATTTGTTTTACCTCCAACCTCCTCAAGATCCACACTGCCTATAAGTTGTTCTTTCCATCTCCTCAAGCTTTCATCATCCTAAACATTTGTTTTAATGGTAAAAAAAAGTGATTAGATTGTCGTATAGATCAAACATATAACATTTGTGGATTAACATAGCCAAAATGCAATTGTGTTTAAGAGAGATCAAAACCTTGTCTTTCTCGAGCTGTTCTTTGAGAGCGATCATGGGACCAAGTTCAAGCTTCTTGTCTTCGTCTTCTCCGTCATCATCTGTCGGACACAAAGAGCTGTGGCTGTTATTTCTGCTTAACCCTTGTCCCGTTGGCTCTTCTGAAGACTCTTCAGCTTTCTTTTTCTCATCTTTAAAACCCATCTTTGTTTTCCTGATCTCTATTCGTACTATGATTTAATCCGAATCCTATAAATGTCCACCTTTGGGTTTGATTCGATATGATTTCCTGGAGACGGTTATGTAACCGAGTTTAATGAGGAGACATCCAAAAATACCCTTCAAAAAGGGAGTCAACAAACAAAAGGAAAGAGAATAAAGAGAGTTTTAATTAAGGGGTTTGTTTTCTGTCAAAAGAATGAGAAGAAAGTAACAAGGAGAAGAACAAAGAGAATTAAAAGACAATGAGAGAGAAAGATTTGGTGTCTTTGTGTGAGGAATGTTTAAATATGGAGTTGGAAGAAAAAGTCATGTGGTGATCCTTAATTAAGACTTGTAGTCTTCCCGTTCACAAGATACTTTTCTAAAAATAAATGGTACAATATAATTAACTACATATACATTCATGCACGTACATTGAGTTTACGTATTCACGTTATTAGGTTGATCAAGTATATATATATATATATATATATTTTTTTTTTTTTTTTAATACTGATAAAACATAAAGAAATTATCAAAATGTTGATAGATTCAATCTTTTAGTATTAATTTTTCAAAAAAAATCTATTTTCTGTCATAATCAGAAATCATGTACCTGGAGATTAATAATTCCATCATATTTATTTTAAAAATCTTACAAAAATGCAAAGTATTTCACCTTTTGAAGTCCATATTTCGAAAGAGGTTGGAGTTTTTGTTTTTTTGTTTTTTACAAACCATGAGACCAGCGAAGCTTGTAGCGGTGGAGAGAAATTGGTGTCAGAGTTTGTAATTAAAGGAAGAGGAAAATTATTGGGCTATAAAGTTAGGCCTCAAGCCCCAAGTCTAAAGTCCAGTGACGGTTTGTGAAATTTGACCTTTACCACTATCTAATTGTTTTTACGGGATTTTTTTCCTGATCAGATCCGGCCCATCCGGTTTTGCGTTTTTGTGGCTAGGCTCAATAAACCATGTTATGTTTTTTGTTCTATTCAATTTTTTATCTCTTTTTTTTTTTTTTGACATATTCAATTTTTTTATCTCTATTTTTAAAATTTATTTATTCATGATATAATATTTTCAGACCAATCCATCCTAAATTATTTAGGATCGGGTTTTAATCAAAGACATTACGGACAGACTAAATTTTTACTTATTGATCCTACTGCATCAAGATTTGATACTCATATTGCCTCTAGTTACCATGATATTGAATTGGTATATTTATAGCAAATCGAAATTATTCTGGCTAAATCAAAGTCAGGCCAAATATTTTTAAGCTTTCTCGGGTTCCGGTCAGGCAAAATCGGACCCATCCCGATTGACACCTCTAAATATTTCCCTAGTTTTAAAAAGAAATCCCATAAAAGTTCAGCACCTTCAAGCCCCAAGTGCCAACTATTTATTTGGCTACAAAGAGATTCTCTTCTTTCGAAACCACTCCTCTACCATCAGATTTAAATATTTCTTTTAAATCAACGGCGTAGAATCAAACGTAGATAAATATATAATTCTAGAGACATATATCCTTCAGTTCGGCTTTAGCGTTACACATGTTCAAGACATGGGACGTTTATCATAATTGGGACACCAAAAATGAATTATTTACAACCTTTTCAGATCTACATTATAAATATTTTTCTATTATGTCGAAAAAGTATCTATTAATTAATTATATTTAGAGTGGAGGAGCAAGGGAGATATATGTATGTCTTTCCCTTTTTTTTTTTTCATAATATCCACAACTCTAGCTTTTGATGAAGTTAATGTATATTTAAGATAACGATCTGGGACTTCGAAATAGAGTGATCGATGAATTATTGTGCTGAGATTGTACTGTCGATGTATTTAATCGAACGAATTGTTCTTCGGTGTTGACTTATTCGTGTACTTTTTTAACCTCTACATAAAATTTCCAATTTTGTAACATCATCCCTTATGCATTATTGGTACTTTCGGGCAAAAATATGACATAAATGGGACCCACTGAATGGGGTCATCTTAGCCGTCCAACCCTTTTTACTAGCTTTTCTCCTGGCCATCTTTACAGATGTGGATCAGAAAATTTTCTTTTTTTTCGTCGGAAAATAAAACTACCTTAATACTTAGCAATTTATTCGATATATATATATATATATATATATTTTTTTTTTGAATTTGCTCGATATATTTCCACAACTGAAACCTAATATAGATTATAATCTAATGATTTGTACTACTATACCACTAAAACTGTTAATATTAGCCGTGGATTTCGTAGTTCAATTGTTCTGCCATGTTGATATTTAATTATTTAGCGAGATGTAGTGAGAGAGAATGATATCAAAATTAATCTAATCATATATTTTCACGTTAATATTTTGTTTGGTTTTGAGTTTAAAGTACACTAAGTGTGTAAGAATATACAATGTGAATTTTGTTTTCAAATAAAGAAAAAATAAATAATATTGGTAAAGATAGTAAAATTATAATTTTATTTTAAAATGTTTATGTATTTATTTTGTAAGGCTTTTAGTTATCCTTAAATGGCGTAATTGACCAAAACAGCAAACTGATGAACGTGGGTTCACAATCACGAGGAATTCTACCTGGCTCACACTCACATGGGCCCGCTTTGACATGTAGCCACGTCATCATAATCAAATATGGTACCGATCTAAAATAGAGCAGTAAATACGTGAAACAGGAACCCTTAAAATTAAACACGCTAATTATTCTGATTCTTAAAAAATGAGCACAATCAAAATTTAATGGACAATCTAATCCACAACACATCGAATAGACTAAATTTAAAACATGCAAGAGCTTCTAAAAAGTTAACATCCATAAAACCGTATATTATATAATTCAAACGTCACAAACTATTGAAGAGAACACTGTGCATTTGGCTGATCAACAGAATAAAGATGCTTCCACAGGCATTAATGCAAGTTTAACCGACGGAATTTCAAAAAGAGTTCAACGTTAATTAACATGAGAACTCGTAACGTTCAATTTAATCAGAGGTCAACGTTGATAACATGAAAGGTTTGTTGTAACGTTCACTGAGGTCACAGAGAAGAATACAAAACTTCTCAAAAATCATCTGTTGCGTATAATTTAATTTTTTTTTTTTGTAAAATAGGATTCAAATTCTTAGTTGAAAAACATATAGAACAAATTATTATATGTTTTATAAAAAAATTACAACTTGACGAGTAATGGTTAAGTGATGAGGTTCTATATCTATGTGGCATGAGGTGTAAAATAGTACATAAATTCTTTTATACAAGGAAAAAGATTCTTTCATGTGCAATATTCATCATCATGATTCTTTAATGACATTTTAGAGAGAAACAAAAAAATTCTTTAACAAAAAAAAAAAAAACTAAATCATTTTTTTGTTTGATAACTAACTAAATTAAATTATTTTTTGGTATATATTTTATCAAAAAATCATTATCGTAAAGCATTTGCTTCTACTATAAATAGCTCTCCTCTCGATCAAATCTCTTCACTCACCAAAGCATCACATACACTTTTGCTTCTCTTCTTACTAGTATCTTAAATTTTTTCCTCTTTAGCTTTATCATTCCGAAATGGCCACCGTTGAGGTACATTACTAAATTTTTAATCAGATTTTAAATCTATATATGTCTCTAATTAGTTTTCTTTGTTCACTGTTAGTTAGATTTGATTTATGATCGAATTATTTATACAAAATCAGCTTACTTACACATATATCATGTCTATTAATCTATCTATCACCAGCAATAAAAACATGGACCTGTAGCAGGCCAAATAAGATGGACTACTCGCAGTTTAATCTGATAAAAACGGCATACAGTTCTCATTTAATAAGTTTCTTTTTTTCTTACAGGTTGAACAAGTGATTCCAGCAGCAGTAGAGAACGTTGAGGTACCAACAAAGACAGTGGAAGAGCCAGTGGTGGAGACTGAACAGCCGGAAGAACTCGCCGCCGAGACAGAGTCTGATCCTTCTCCGGCCGCCGTAACAGAACAAGAATCTGAAGCACCGGTCGTTGAAACGAGCAAAGAAGTGGTTGTGGAAGAGGCAGAGAAAGCAGAAGATGGCACAGCGGAAGAAGAAGAGAAGAAGGACGACGTGGCGGAAACTCCAGTGGCGGAGGAGAAGAAAGAAGAAGAAGAGAAGATGGAGGAGGTAACCAAAACTCCGGCGGTTGTGGAGGAGAAGAAGGCTGAGACAGAGGAAGTTGTGGCTGCAGCGGAAGTCGCCGACGAGAAGGTCGCGGACTAAAAAGGAAGAAGCTATATATGACCTTCTTTGGTCTCATTTCGTTTTTTAATATTTTATTTTATCAAAATTTTCATAACTATTGTCTATTTTTATCGTTTGTTTTGATGATATGTGATGTTTGGGTCTTTTAATGATATTGGTTTAACATATTTCGCGCGGGTTAAATATACACATATATGATATTTTCTTTTTAATATATCATTAACTAAATGATAATGATTTAGTTTTTAACTTTTTATTTTTATTAAGGGACAATAGAAAATGCATTTGGAAAGTCACCTAGAAAACATAGAACTACATTCTTTTTGAAAAAAAAAAAAAAAAACTCTGGAAACACACTCATTGTGAAATGAAGGGAGCACAACATTACTGAATTTTTCAATATTTTGACAATGTGTAGTTCCTTTTTCTCTTTGGCGTTTTACGTTTACAAATTCCAAACAAAATTTGCTTAAACTGCACAGAAGATTGTAGAATTATTCGGGGAAAAACATATTAATTGTAAACGTAAAACAGTGAGACCTACGAATCTAATCAATGAAATTGAATGTTTAATTTTGTTTTTTTTATCATTTCATCAAGAGGAGAAAAAAATAATTAAAAGAGTTCAACAATACATTAGGGGTGGTGGGTTTGTATATTTGGGCCTAGTTTAGCCGGTCTGAGACCAGTAGGCAACAATGTTACATGAGCCGAAGCCCACATTGCAATTTTCCTGGGATGTCGTCATAATTATGTATGTAATAAAAAACGAAATTCTCGATATATTTATATCATTTATACGATATATTTATTAATATTAAAATTGAAGTTTTACTGCAGATTATTTAAAAAATTGTTGGAATGTGTTACGAATTTGTTCAGTCTTCTATTTGCGACGGTAATATATACATATACATATATATATATATTGGTAATATATATAACTGTAGCAAATACAAATTTGCTATCAGGTTTAAATTAACATATATTAGCAGCTATGGAAAATTTTGTTATTGTTGATTGTTCTTGTAATATGTGTCCGGCAGAAATACGTTACGTAAATTACTTAATCTAATCAACAATAAAAAAATGGAAAATTTCTGAAAATTTTGTAAAAGGGATCATACTACATAATGAAGAAAAAATATAGAAAATTAGTCGTCTAACAAAAAAAAAAAAGATTAAATTCCAGCCATTCACAGAAAAAAACCTCTAGATATCCAGCTATGTAAATCTAAATATATGTTTTGTTTTGGATTTTAGCCCATGATACTTGAAGTTGAAGTTCATGATTCAAAATCGAAAGATGGAGATTGCTTCCACTCTTTCTTAAATAATCGATACACACATTATAATACAGAAGATTTTTGTAGAACCAAGAGTAAGAAGAAAACAAAGAGAGTTCACGGGCTCAATATATGCATCCAGCGAATTTATAATTGCTCCTAAGGGACCATCCAACTCTAAATTGACACGTAATACACCGTGACAGAAATAGATGACACAAATTGTAAGTTCTTTCGTTCTTAAATTAAATTTCTATATATTTTTTAATTAATTATTTTTTTTTTTTTGAAAATGAAAATTAATTATTTTTTAGAGGGTTAAAATTAAAAATAACCGAGAGAATGATCGTGAAAGCAATCGAGAGAATGATCGTGAAAGCAATCTCTATTCCCTAGCATCCTCTGACTCCATGAACTAGCATCGTATCTGTTACTTACCTCAGATAACGATGAGACTGAATAATAATAATTTTGTTTCTTACCAATATAATGATACTGGTTCTTATTACAAAGAATGGATTAATTAATTAATAAGAATAAATCAAGATTCTATATTTCTGTAGGTTTGAAACTTAGATATTGAGTGTGACAGTGGCCATTGCACAAAACATTCCTCACTGATCGATTATGACATTCACTACATGTGTATTTATTCATCTAATGAAGGCCAATTGCATACTGAAACTGGAACCTCAAACTCGCGTTTACAACCTCGAACATTCTTAACATTTTTTTGATATTTTTGTCGATGAAGAAAAAAAGACTTAGTAATACATTTTGAATTTTTTTTTATAAATATTTTATTAATTGACCTAAATGTTTACAAACTCAACATGAAACCGTGATAGCAAAAAACTTGGACAAATAGAATAGGAGCAACCCAATGTAATATTAAATACAAAGAAACAACAAAGAAAAAAAGATAATTGCAAATTTGGATGTTTAATTTGAATTAGGCTTAGGAGATCTCCCTGTTATACAAAAAATGGCATGACGAACAATTATAAGGTTCGAGTCTCGTTGTTAGGACTTAGGAAAAGAAGACATGGTCCTCGACTCGAATATATTACGGGTCTAATTTTGTTTATTACATAAAAAATATATACTAAAAGATAAAAACGAACAATACAGAAAAAGTAACAAAACAGATATTTATATTAATTTACGTATAAAAATTGGTTAAATACTGGTTTGCTTATTAGAGAAAAATATATATGTCTAGTATTGGATAATGTTTTAGGTACCTTAGAGAATATCAGATATTTAGTTGTTATTCTGAAATAATAACTAATTTTACATATGTAATAACTTTATAACTAATCATATATATATATATATATTATGAGTTTTTTTTTTTTTAACATCATATATTATGAGTTTTTTTCCTTCGAATTGCATGTGGTTTGAGACCATATGTAGTCTGGAATCTTTCAACTTTATTGAATGTAGTGGTGACTACTCTCCCGAAAAGACTAAACAAACAAAAACTTACCCTTTTGTTCTCCACTTCCTTCCTTCCTAGTCCCATGTGACGACCAAAAGAAATCTTATAACTTACTCTTAGTTATCTCCTTCACTAGATTCTTCATTCACGAGAAAGAACCGTATTCATGTACTGTTCAATCTCTTAGATCTTATATATATATATATATATGATCATCACATATGGACAATTTTGAATATGTTCATCATAGATAGATACATGTTTAAACATTCCCCCTTATTTTTTGGAAATCTAGATATTAGTATTCTATGCAAAATTCATAATAAAAAAGAGGATTTACTAAAATATCCATCATATTTTACAAATACATATTATGCAACCAATGAACCTCTGGACGCGGGATAAGTAATGATTTTTAGTCCTGTACAGTAAATTTTCTCCCCTCTATGGTCTAAACAGTAAAAGACATTTGTTTGTATATTGGTGTTTTTGTATCTATATAGTATGTATTGCTATCTATATATTTAAATGTATTTCATATGTAAATAATGTATTTAATGCACTTAATGCCTTTGCATGAAGACAATGATAATCAGGACGCAACATTTTAAAGACTGATCGAGACGTCAGGCCTGACCACAGTTTGAGACAGAGTGTCTTCTAAGATCTTTCCTTGTACCCGTGGCCGAAAATAACTCGCCTTTTTTTTTGTAATAATTTTGTTTTTTGAGAAATTTAATTGATTATTATAAATTGCAAATTTTTGTAGATTTTATGCTATATATATATTCCCCCGCTGTGATATCTTAATTTTTCTATTCATTTTGTCATTGATACTTTTAATTTTTATTTCTTTTGTGAAAAAAAAATCGTTTGGTTGCAGAGTTGACACATGTATCTTTAGGTCTGTTACTATTCCACGATGTAGCGTGGTATAAGTCATCTGTTTTTTTCTTCTTGTTAAAGAGATAAGTCATCTATTAATAAAACTTTTTGAGATTTCTTGTAATTATCTTTCTTTTTTTTTTGTTAGAACAAATTTCTTGTAATTATCTCTATGTATATTTTTTCTTGAATGAACCATGCACTAAGAATACAACTTATTCTATTGAGGTTTATATCAAAGAATCCGACATGATATATCCGACAACTGAGTATTTCTGACGAACTTAATATCTCATTTTTGGTATAAAAGTATATTCTTATCTTTGATGTGTATTTTTTTACCTTTCAAATTTAAGATTTTAGTGATTTACCATTTTTAGAGTAAGTAACCCATATTTATTTTGGCATTCTAATGTTTTAGTAATCAGCTTTCTATTTTTATTGAAAGGGTATATCACATTTTATGTTCTAGAATTATTCTCTTATGTTCTATTGCCACAATTTTCAGAATATTCTACTATGAATTTTTTTGCATGTATTAAAGTACAATTGGTTATTAATATTCTCTCGTATACTAATATTAAAATTTTCTAACAATTTACGATGAGATAAAGTGTAATGAGATAAAGTATATATAAACCATAAAAAGCTCATATAAATTTGAGACATCTTAAACTGAATATTTTCTTGTATTCTAATTATGAACCAAAATATTTGATTTTTTTGGTGGGTAGAAGATATAGTATATATAAGCCATCATAAATAAATAAATGCTTTATTAATTCATAGAATCATAATACAACCAATACAGCAATACCCCCAATATAAGAGTAATAGGAAATAATGACACTGTGAACTTCAAGAATCTTACGGATCACAGACAGAGACTCCAATTAAACCCATAATAAGAACCCACAAATATAAAAAGACACAATAATAAGAGTATATTGAATCACCTTGTCTGTCCAAAACAAGAAGATAAATATACACAAAGTGTGATTAAATTATATATGAATATGGTTGATTAGCACTGGAAGCCAGGTGGAACTTGTTTGCTGCAAACATTGAGGAGCAGACTTAGAGAGATTGGGAGGTTCAAGTTGATTCCAAGAACATTAGCCTTAAGTGCGGTGCAGAGACAAACGGCTGCTTCAACATCAGCGAGTCCTTGGATGAGGGTGCAGCATGGCTCGACCGGTGGCTTGCCAAGAGTCAAGTCTAGGAGGCCGTTGAGGACATTGGCGCAGACACCGAGCTTGAGAGTGTCTTTAGGGCACTTTCCCATGCCAGAGCTAGGGCTTGGGGTTGGTTTAGGAGTTGGCTTTGGCTTGGGAGAGGGGCAACCTCCACCGCAAGGAGTGCAGCTACCGCATGCGGAGATTGTTGTGAAGAAGAAGAGATTGAGAGCCAAGAAAAGAGCTATGGAGCTTGAAGCCATTTTTCTGGTTTAGAAGATACTGTTCACTAGCTTTTGTTTTGGGTGAATTGTGTGGAGAAAATGAAGGGGATTGAGGTAGGTTTTATAGTGGTATCAAGGAAGGCCCAAGAGCGTCCACAAGATATTATGTGAATTTTTTTTATAATAAAATTATGAATGATTGATTACAATTATCATAGTTTTATTGATTAAAATTTAAAAAAAAAATTGAATGATTGAAAAGTAAGAGGAAGTTTTACATATTGTCCATTTTAATTTTTTTTTTAAGTATGTGAAGATACGAAATGTAACAGAGGAGGAGGTTCGTCGAGTTTTGTTTACTATGGCAAGCGATAAAACTCCTGGTCCAGATGGATACACTTCTGAATTTTTCATCACTGCGTGGCAAGTCATCGGCAGAGATTTCACGGTAGCAATACAATCATTTTTCCTTAAAGGGTTTCTCCCTAAGGGTATAAACCCGACTATCTTGGCCCTAATCCCAAAGAAAGAGCAAGTTAAAGTGATGAAAGATTATCGCCCGATCTCCTGCTGTAATGTCGTATATAAGGTGATTTCAAAAATCTTGGCAAACATGCTAAAGTCTATTCTGCCGGGATTTATTACACCGAGTCAGTCGACATTTGTAAAAGATAGATTGCTCATGGAAAATCTATTGCTTGCCACGGAAATTGTTAAAGATTATCATAGTGTTAAGCTCACTCCGCGTTGTGCGATAAAGATAGATATATCGAAGGCTTTTGACTCTGTGCAATGGAGTTTTATTCGATCCATTCTGGTGGTGATGGGGATCCCGGAGCTTTTATTCATTGGATATTGCTCTGTATATCTACTGCCTCTTTTTCGGTTCAGGTTAATGGGGAGCTCGCGGGCTATTTCCAAAGCAAACGGGGGTTGCGTCAAGGATGCTCTCTCTCGCCTTATCTGTTTGTGATGTGCATAAATGTCCTATCCAAGCTTCTGGACATAGGGGGAACAGAATGACAGTTTGGATACCATCCTCGCTGTAAGAATCTCAAAGTAACTCACTTATGCTTTGCTGATGATCTAATGGTGTTCACTGATGCCAAGTTGGGATCTATGGAAGGCATTATAAGGATTTTTGATGATTTAGAAAAAATTTCGGGTTTGAAGATCAGTTTGGAGAAATCGACGATTTATTTTGGGGGAATGCCGACGCTTGAACGGCCGTTAATACAGTCTCAGTTTCTTTTTGCTTCGGGGGTCTTGCCGGTTCGATATCTTGGACTCCCTCTTCTCACTAAGAAGATGACAAAGACTGATTATGCTCCTCTGTTGGAAAAAATTCGAACAAGAATAAGTTCATGGACATCTCGGTTCTTATCCTATGCTGGGAGGTTGCAATTAATAAGCTCGGTAATCACAAGCCTTATTAACTTCTGGCTATCTGCTTTTAGATTGCCACGGAGTTGTATAAAGGAAGTGGAAAGTCTATGCTCAGCGTTTTTATGGTCGGGGCCGGAGCTTAGCAACGGCAACGCCAAAATATCTTGGATGGATGTGTGTAAACCGAAAGATGAGGGAGGTCTTGGTATTCGATCATTAAAGGAGGTAAATAATGTGAGTTGCTTAAAGCTGATCTAGAGGCTATTTTCGGCAAAGAGCTCGTTGTGGGTAGCTTGGTCGAAAAACTACCTCTTTTGAGACAGCTCATTTTGGTCCTTGAGTGAGAAACAAACAAAAGGGTCTTGGATGTGGCGTAAGCTTCTGAAGTATCGAGATGTGGCACGAGAGTTTTTAAAGGTTGAAGTGAGAAGTGGTACCTCGGTTTCGTTCTGGTATGACAACTGGTCTGAAAAGGGTGAGCTGATGCAGAGTGTGGGTGCTCGGGGAGTGATCGATCTTGGTATCTCTGCAAATACGATGGTATCTACGGTATTGGATACGCATCGTCGTCGTAGACATAGAGTGGAGCTATTAAATCAAATTGAAGACATTATTCAGATCACACGAGAACAGAGAGATCCTAGAGCAGAGGATAGGCCGTTATGGAGAGCAAAGAACGGAAAATTTAAGATGAAGTTTACCTCACATGATACTTGGTCTCAAATCAGAAAGGAGTTTCCAAAGGTCACCTGGGCGGGTAGCATTTGGTGCCGTCATCGAACTCTGAAATTCAGTTTTATTGCCTGGCTCGCAACTCATGATCGGCTAGCAACAGCAGACCGCATAAAGATATGGAACCCAGGAGCATCTGATAGTTGTGTCCTCTGTTCGAATGGCTTAGAGTCGAGAAACCATTTATTTTTTACTTGTGAGTATTCTCATGAAGTATGGTCGAAGCTTGTTGAAGGACTACTAAAACAGCGGTTGGTGCATGATTGGGACTCGGTCTTGGCTGTGGTTTCGTCCCCATCACTGCCGCTTATTGAAACTTTCCTAGTGAGGTACGTCTTTCAAGCGCAATGGTCGAAGACATGGCGAACATAGCATCTCCGCTCAACGTATGGTCATGCTTATTGACAAGGTAGTTCGGAATAGACTTAGCACAATTCGGACAGCAGATCCTCGTTACGAAAGCGCACTCGTCTTGTGGTTTGAATCTCGTTCTTGAGAATCACAAATAGATACAGTTTTGATTTTTTTCAATCAGTTTAGAAGACGCACTTGACTTGATGTAAAACAGTTTTTTTTGGTTTGAATTTAATTTAACATTCACTTCAAAAAAAAAAAAGAGAAGATACGAAATGTATTATAGTTATGATGTGAAATTTTTGTATTTAATCTGAATTTGTTTTAGATGTATTAATTAATTTGTTCTTTTCTTTTAGTTTCAGGAAAAAAACGCTGTTGTTTTTCGTAATCGATGCGAAACATGATCGACCCTAACTGGATGACGACCGGTTTATAATTTGTTTGAATTTCATGTCGCATTATTCTATAAGATACATAAAACAAACTATTTTCTAATTTTGAAAATGAAGTCTATGTATATGTTCTTTGTAACCTGCATCAAGTATATTTTTTTTTTTTTTTTTGTCATCAATACTCCATTTATTAAATCAAAGTTGCTCGTTGGATTATCTCCCGTGAGGGATAACCGAACCGATTCATTATGACTTACGTGGGAGAAAAGGGTCCCTCGTGCTCTAGCCCCTTTAGCGAGGGTGACGGCACAGACATTTAGATTTCTAGGAATTAAGTCTAGAAAGAAAGTAACAAAGGATGATCTCAGCGAATTAAAATAGTATAACTCCGACGTGAACCACGGCCAATCCTGTGGCTCCTCTATCATACGGATCAAGTCCGAACAGTCTGTCTCGAATCTCACCGAGATAAAACGCCTGTCTCTAAGGGAGGCCATTGCCCAAAGCAGTCCGTCAAAATCTGGTGATAAGTTTCTCCTGCACCCTTGTGCACCAAAGTATTCCATCCTAATGTCGTCTTGAAGGTGCCATCCAAGGCCGCTCGTAGGTCCATGGTCGATCCAAAAGGCATCGATACGGCACAGCGGGATTTAGGGGCTCTCAGGCGGGAATTCCGTCATTTCGCTTTGCCATAGGCTAGCTTCCTTCCCAGTCGCTTCTTCTGTGTCTCTGGTGTTTGCGCATCTCCAACTCTCAGCCTCTAAAGTAGCCTAACATTTTAAAGAACCTAACATTTAAACCAAGATCTTTTTTGTTTTCCTTTTCATAAATTTGTAAAACACATCCTATGACATACTGATGTTTTTGTATGATAGAGACGATAAAAATGGTAGAAATAGTCAAACCCGTGCAAGTCTAATTGCAAGAAAATACAATTGATTGTTTTATGGGTTTGAGGTTCTTTTTGCTAGAGATTTTGTATGGCAGCCAATTTGTTATATCTAAATATAATAAATCACAAGTTAATTCACAAAAAACTGCTATTCTCAACTTTTACATTTTTTTAAATAAAAATTCACTTATTATTTTGTTTTAAAAAAAAATTCACTTTTATTAGATAAAAAAAATTATTATTTTTTTCTCCACATTCGCGATCTCCACCTCTTTCTGCATACTTTATTTTTAAAAAATCTTTTAAATTC
>OVAY01000051.1:0-21893 GCA_900406395.1 Kernera saxatilis
TTGGTGAAGATGGTGTCTACACCAACAGAGTGGCCAGCGTTTGAGATACTTCTGGATGAAATTCAGACGAGCAAGGCGTCCTTCCCTTTGTTTTCTATTTCTCTAATTCCTCGTAAAGCAAATGTTAAAGTGGATTTGTTGGCACGGAGCGCCCGTGTCTATCCGCAACAAATCATGTATGTAAACTCATTGCCACCACCTTGGCTCCTAGAGCCCTTAAATTAATTGATTGCTGTTGANGCCACCACCTTGGCTCCTAGAGCCCTTAAATTAATTGATTGCTGTTGACAAAAAAAAAAAAAATCATTTAACAAAAGATATTTTCTTAACGTTATTATTCCTTAGTTTTTTTCAAAGGAGAAAGAGAAAGAACTGGTGTGATTTTATTAATATCAAATTACTCCTTAGTTTATAAACTAAATAAAATAGATATAATTATTAGAATTATTTTTTATTAATAAAAAATGGAAGCGAAATTTTAGTTCAAGTGACGAATATTTTACTGTTGTTAAGAACTCATAGGGGAAAAATCATCGAAATCAAAATTTTCTATGTAGGAGATGACATTTGAAATTCGTCGGATTGGTTGCTCGGATGTGTGGTAAGTTGTAACACTCTATACACAAGTATTTTCATTAAAGTCTTCAGTCATATTTTCTAAGGTCAAACATATTGTCGTCTAAGGTATACATATAGTATGTAGTCAAAACAAGTCAAGACTGTCCATCAATAATTTTGAATTTATTTATTGTTCTTTAACGCTAGATAACTAGAGGAAACTAAGGTTAGTTAACTTCCATGTGATCTACTGAAGACGAAGAGAAGCGAGAAAGGAACAAAAGAAACACCATGTGATGTGTTATGAGACTTGTGTAGGCTTTAACCAAAAAAAAAAAAAAAGAGACTTGTGTAGGCATATATACACAATTATTTCCCAACCTGTCAAATTTGACAGTTTAGGATATAATATTTTAATATTTTTTCAGTGTTTACCAAGTTGTCTATATGTATTTAGGTTTGATTCGTTTGAATTTGGGTGGCATTCTTTAAGTCCATGAGCCCACACTATTAATAATGCATTGGTTGTCTATTATTAATTTATTATTATAATATCACAACTAACGGAATAAAATTTAGAGAAAGAAGTATTTTCGAAAAATAAAATCACTATTAACATCACATAAAATTGATTAGGTCAATTTTAAAAATCTTATGTTTATGATTTAAAAATATTTTATTTTAAGATTTCTATGTACTATGTAAAAAAATCAAAATATACGTACATATATATAAGGTGTAACTGTGTAAGTTTTACAAAGTTTCATGAAATGTTCAATTACGTATAAAACAAAATGTTGAATCATGTTTAAACGGTAATTAAAAATATGAAGACGAACGCATGATTAAACGGTAGTATATTTCTTATTTATACGTTCTTCGAATCATGTTTTGAATAATTTAGATTTATGTAGAAGTTCAATTTTAACATATATTCGGAAGATCGAATAAATATAATAAATGTTTTTGCACCCAATATTTTGTAGTCGGGTTAAAGACTCGATCGATATCTTGTTTAATCGTTGTATCTTCCATTCATCTTCATATTTTTAATTAATCAATTACGCACATAAATTAGTAGATTCTAATATTTTAAAACTTTGTTCTCAACAGTAACTATTTACCGGAAAGCTCTGTTGAGTACAAAGCATCCTGGATTTTACCAAAAAAACAACAATTACTATTCAGATATCTTACTTTCTTAACTAGGTCCATTATATATATATATGTATGTGTGTGTACTGTGTAACATACTAGAAATGGGTCAACAATGCAAGACCTGATATTTCCATTTATGTTGTGGATCTAAATCAACAATTTAAAAGTAGATGTAAAGGTATACTGTGCGTCTATAGTAGTTATACAAATACATTAGATTGGTTACTGTTTAAAGATTCTGTTACCCCTTTCAAAAAATCTGTAAGAAATTAAGTGGCATCGACATTGTCAGACGTTTTCTAGGGTTTTATCACTTTTAAATTGAAAATGTTGGTTGTCATCTAGTGACAGTGTACGGTTCTTTTAGAGGTTGCTTTAAACGTAGTTCGTCTTTTTCTTACACCTTGTTAGAATTAAGAATCTTTATACAATGCCACTATTTCCATTTTTTTTTTTTTTGACAAAACACTATTTCCATTTGTACGGTTTGTTTTTAGCTTTCGACTATTCTTAAATAAAACGAAGATGTTTTTCAATAATGAATTTCTTGTAAACTCACATAAGATTATTTTGGTGGAAACTCATTATCAGATAGCCCAAATTGGATACTGATATTGCACATTGTGAAAATTAAAATCTGGAAATAACGAAATTAACAATCGGACCTTAATTAGAGGCTCTTCCAAGTTCCAACTACAATCCATTTGAATTTCTAGCCTAAATGTGTATGCAATTGTTTTTATTTATTATTATTGTTTATTAGGTAGTTTTAAGTATTTACAGTTACTTGCTAGCATTTGTACACATGTTTCCAATGTTACAACGTTTCAACGGAACAATTAATGTGAATCTCCCATCATTATAATTTGCTTACGGCAAATTACAAGTGTATAAATTACAATTTTTTGTCGTCTACAACTCAAACACACACCGTACTAGTTTTGAATCCACACTATAACACGGTGGCGATACTAATAAAAATAAGAGATTACAAACATCGTCATATATCTAGCTAAGTGTTTTTCGTTTTGTTAAAACGAAAGTCCAAGTCACTTACTAATGTATATATACTGAAAACAAATAGAAAATGTAATAAACATTTATCTTATTTTGTGTTAACTCATCACTAACATGTTCATGTTGTGTGTTGTATGACAGCGCAATATTAGCACACTACTACTAAACTGTTGAAAAAGGGTACCTAATAGTTGTGGTTTCTAATGTACATGAAAAAATCACAGATAAAGTGATTAAGCATGTTCTAGTCAGTGTCTCGAGTTTTGTCTTTGATCAATAGGACAACCTATCTTACTATCTGTGGAGCACCACTTGGTTTGGAGAAGTTACTTTGATACCCACAGAAAAAGAAAAAGAAAAAAAAAGAACCCTAAAAATAGATGATACATATCTAAAATCATGTTCAAAGAAGAAACAATGGGCAAGAAACATCTTCACGCATGAGTTGCCAAAAATGTCACAGTCTCAAAGGCACAGTTATGCATTCGTCCTTTGCCCCCACAAATCTTTTCTCTGCTTCTCTTTTTGTTGATAGTGATTCCCTTGTCTTCCCACCCACCCCCATTTTTTCATTATTGTTTCTTTCCCTTTTTGTCAATGCATCACTTTAACCGGAATCTACTTCGGTTAAGAAGTTTTGAACCGGTTTGATGTACTGTACATTCACATGATATCAGCCTATCAGGTGTTTCATTTGTGCTCCGATGATTGGAGGTAGGGGTTGTATGGGTGCGTGAGAAAGTTTAGGAAAATAAGTGGAAGACAATTACTAAAGTTTATTCGTTTTTTGCGATATAAATGTTGATTACACATTCATCGACTCTATGTCACGAAAATAAAAACAAACAATTTAGTCTGCATCGGTCAATTGATACCACAATAACAAATAATTGTACTTTAAACCGATCTATAAATTATTCATCGGTCACTGTACACTTACTGAGGAGGGATTGCTAACGTAAGAAAATGAATTGTGGCGTAATATACGTTAAGTCTCGCAAAATTAAAATACTAAAGATTTGGAAGAAAGTTTCAGAAAGTAAAAGTAAATTTTTATATGTTTTGTTTATATTTATTATATATCATTAATTAATTTTTTTCAATTTTTAAACAAACTATCTTTCTTGAGACATAGCTTTCTACAAGTGAACTTTTTCACTAAAATGAATATCATATAATATGAAATTTCAACGGACAATTCAATTTGCGTTATTAAAACCAAATAAGTTCACAGCCCAATTCAACAGACAATTCAATTCACTTAACCCAATAAGTTCTTGATATTGGGCTGTAATTGGGTGGAATTTACGTGGGCCTATCTCAGTCAGGTTAATTGGGCCTGACCTTTCAACATCTGTTTCTGATATTGACAAGTAGAAGAAAAGGTATTGTTTCGTTTTTATCAATTTTTACTCGTTTTAAATTTCTTTTAACAATAATTCCCATTTGTCACAAGTCGCAACCCACAATTGAGATTCTTTCGTATGATTTTATTTCTTTGTCATATTTTCTCGTCATTTTACAAACCACCAAGGTTCTGTTTCTTTATTGTCGTTGTGTCGATCATCAAGCCAAGTATATATGGGCGGTGTATATGCACAGTGACGGTTCTAAAACCATTTTTAACTGAGGGCATAAAATTAAGTTGAATACTGCATATATTATAAAATAATATAATATAGTAAAAGAAATTAGCATATATAAATAATTCATTGATATTTTAGTACTACATTTGATCTTTTTCAAAACTATGGTTACTATTAGTGTGTTTTGGGAACATATATGTATATTGATAATACTAAAGTTGCTATTTTTTGAAATATTAACTAGTTTTACTAAGTATGTAAGTTAAAAGCTTAAAATTAATTATTTTCGTAAGCACCCATTTATCTTCTCATATATAAAAATAAAAGAAACAAAAGTCCTAGTGAGTAGTGACAATGAAATAATTAAAACTAAAGTACAAGAAACGTATGGGCCGATTGGTGTTTAGGCTTTAAGAGCTTTACAGACTTTTTTTTTTTTTTAAATCCTTAAAGCCTATTTTTTTTCCAATCACATTTTAACACTCTAACAGCCCTTAAAGTCCTTTTATTTTTTTCAAATCCTATTTCTTTTTTTTTTTGCTTTTCTCACGTTCATTTTTTTAAAACCAACAAAATCTGGTTTTTAGTTTTTTTAAAGTCATAGTTCTCAAAGTTTTTAAAGTCAAAGTTTTAAATAAAATTCTAAAGTCATAACTTCTACTAATCACCCCCTACGGACTTATGATAAACGAAAAACATGGGTAATAATGACCCAAGAGAGTAAAACCAAATTTATCAAATGAGAAAACATAAATTATTGGGGGCAAGACTGGTGAACTTAGTGGGAGCAAAAAGTCATTTCTTAATTCTACGGTTTTTGCGACTACCAAAAATAGTGTTTTTTTTTTTAACATTAACTACCAAAAATAGTTCATTGCTCTTGTAACTTTCTTTAAGTTGGTTTGACCGGCTTTTCTCGTAGGATCCTTTGAGTAAAAGCGGTTAAATCCACTTCACGCAATGGTTCTGTTTGATAAGTTATCTCCCTTTATCGATATACATACATATTATTTCCATTTACGATGTTAGATTGTTTATTTTTTTTTTTTTTTTTGAAACCGTAGATTGTTTATTTTTAAGATTGGTTTTTATTTGTATTTGTGAATTGTGTTCGTCTTTATTTATGATTATGTTTAACTTACAGCATGTAGTTAGAAATAGGATTATATGTATATGTCGATGTTTTATTAACACGTATGTTTATTATTAGGACTCTAATTTTGTTCTCTGGTATAGTCATATAGGATCTCAAAAAAGTTCCAATTTTTTAATGAGTTCGGAAATTAAAAATTACATAAGTTATACATAAAACTGTAGACCCGAAAAATAAAATATACAATTATATTTTATCAAAAGAGTAAAGTGATCTAAACAAAAATAGTATATATGTTTTTTTTAAATCGTGAAAATTTCGAATTTTCGGCCCGTAATCTCTTTTGTACCAAAGAAAGATTGAATCCGTATTATCACTAGACCACCACCTGGTAAACTTTAGTAGGTTTCATTTAGGTCCAAATTTACGTGAAAATTTATGATAGAAAAAGTTCACTATCTCTAAAAACAATCTGTGTATATTAAAAAAAATCTATGTATATATTTACTGAAATATATTGTCTCTTCTATTTAAGATCTTTAGGAAGCTTCGTGCGAATAGACCTCTACGTCTCTCTCGTTAACTTGGACCACTCGGAATCGAGTTATGGAACACGGATCACGTTTGCTTTGACCTTTTGGGCTAGTCATAGGTCGTTTTATTTGGTCGGTACAATCGTAATCTCTAAAAAATATCACTTTACTTACGCTTTTCTTTCCTGTCATTATGCATATGTGATATGTGAATGTTCATCATCCTATATAAGGTTAGACAACTATACATTGTAAAACCAAAAACAAATATACGTTAGTTAACTAAATACTAAATCGTGTTCGTTAATTAATTACTATAGTGTAATATATTATGTTTGAGTATATGTATATATATATTATATATATCATGGTTAGTCGTAAGATAATAATAATATGAATTGCAGTTTTTATCATATATACATACATTATACACCGTATTTTTAGTATGCACGTAGGTTTACGTTTGAATACATAAATATCCGAAGAATATCCGTAGAACAGTTAGTATATATTCCCACCACTTTCTCACATCTCATTTTCAGATATAAAGTTATGCTTTTATTCAAAGTAGAGCAATTTCATACTAATTAAGCTATATATATATTATAATAATGACACTAATGAATAATTGTAATAGTTTTTTTTTTGTTTTGGTAGAATGAATAATTGTAATAGTTAACAAATATTATGATGCTACCACTAACGATAATGAAATTGCAGAACACAAAACATGTGGTCCGAATTCATCTAGAAGATATGATCGAATCATGCAAAATAATACTCTCTCTGTTCCTAAATATTTGATTTTTTGAATTTTTCATACATATTAAGAAAACAATAAATACTTAGTAATAAATATAATTTTAATCAAACTAAACAAATTTCAATAACTATGAACTAATAGTATGTCAATGTTGTCAATTAATGTTTATTGAAATCTTCAATCTACTAATAAAAATATATAAAAAATCTAGAAAATCAATTTTTTTGAAACAAGTAAAATATCCAAAAAATCAAGTATTTAGGAACGGATGGAGTATATGTGTTCGTACGAATCTTCTTTGCCGTATGGATATTGTTGTTTGTTTTTCTCTCAACTTAAAAAGTATTACTCATATATATTCAATATGAGAGAGTATGAGAAAAAACGAGAAAAAGAGTATGTGGGTTGGTAAAGTTTTTTGTGGATAGAAATGAATAAAGAATTAAATAAGAGCAAAATTATTAGATATATACACCTCATATTAATGAAAAAAAACTTAATATTGGTCTATTTATTTCTTTCGTCCGACTCTTGAAGAAATTAAAAGGTTATATACAAAACTTGCATTGCCCTTTCACATTTTCTAAAGCTCAAATAACCTTCAATAATATCGTTTGATGCAAGTTTACTTGATTATACAATATACATTAGATATTGTACATAGTACGCCTCATAAACCCGAAAAGAAACTTAATCTTCGATATATAGGCATATAGCCATATATATTATAAGAATTTTAACTTTTTAAGTTTAGAATGTCTTGGAACTGAAATAAAAATAGATAAATTAAAATTAATAAGCTCAAGAAAAATGATAAAAACATATCGACAAACTTTTTTATATATGAATTAATTCAAAATACATATAAGTATTTATATAGATAATTTATAATATGGTTTGTCACAATATTACATTTTTACGTATAGTTTATAATTTGATACGATAAAATCGTTGATAAGATAAATTGATACGTTAATGTCTTTATATGATTCTATTTTCATGCATCCGAATCTTTGGTTGGCTATTTTTTCTTAGATTCGAGAATCAAATAAAGAAAAACAAATATAAATACTGGTTAAAAAAAAACATACGATACCGTAATAGGCGTGGTACTGGTACGTTAAGAAGTCAAAGGTCAACAGAGCTGAATTATATTTCTCGCTCCTTCCACAATTCTTGGGGATTTTTCTACTTTTCATCAAATAGTTTTCTAAAACTTAATTCTAATTTTCTAAGGCTTCTTGTTATATAATAGTGTTTACTGAATCATTGTTTAGATAAATTAAAATCTCTAACTTACTTTGATAACTCAAAAGAAGAATGTTTTATCCCATAATTATAATGTTTTCATTTTTTTTATTTGTAATTGTTTATCTTACAAGTATAGATTGAAGGATAAGAGAATATTACTTTTTGACAAAAAAAGAAGAAGAGAATATTACTTCTTTATTTTTGTTAAACAAGAGAATATTAATTTGCCTCACCGTTTAGGAGATAATAAATATGAAGCAAATCAGCATATCCTCTGGCATATTCCACATCAGCCCGTAATAAGTTATAAACTTTCATATTTTTTTAGATTCTTTCGTACAAAAGCATAAGCTAAAATCAAACAAAAAAACAATATATAATTTTTTTTTTTAAACATCAATACATATGGCATGGCCTCGTGGTCAAGTAGTAAAAAGACGGATCTGGAACGCCAATATATTTTAGATTTGATTCATCTGCTGCGTGAAACTATAACACATTGTTTTTGGATATTCATTCGGATATAAACCCTTACTTTCGAATCCATTTACATATCTGAAAAGAAAGTCTATTTGTAGATTACATCTCTCGCTACATAATGTTTCAGGATATATTAAAGTGTGCCAAACAAAAGAAAAGTCGAATAGGTGACTCATCGGTCCACTTAAAAGTCACCAGGACCGTACACATGCAATTTGGTTCCGTTCCTAATTTCGTATGACGACGACGTACATATTTCTAAAATTTCATTATTTACTCTTTTTCTTTATGAAAAACATATTCATTGCACATCGAGTATTTTACAGCATGTCGATCTTATGGGACAAACATACATATATCGATCTTTTGTTTTTGAAAAAAACATATATATATATATATATATATATATATATACATATATCGATCTTCATAGACTTAATATATCAAATTTACATATAAGTACCTTCTGTTTTCACTATTTCGTGTGAAATCCAAAAAAAAAATTTCGAAATTTAAACTTTTTTTATAGCAAAATCTAGTAAAAACACTAAAAACTAAAAAGCACTTAATTTTGGGTTTCCTAGGCTAAGAAAACCAAAAAAGAAAGGAAAACTCAAAAACTCAAGAAAAAAAACAACATATATATAAAATTTACATCCATCCAAAACAAAATGCTATGACCCAATCATTTATTATGTATAACTAATTTATGTTTTGTGCAGCGGCCATTGTCTTAAATATTTTTTTTTTCTCAAGACAAGCACACATTTAAATTAAAATTAACTATTTGATTGGTCATTGTAATTGGAAAAGCAACATTATGGCCTAAAACGATGTCTTATTATCAGATCATAAAAAGAAATACGGTTGCTAAAATATTATTATCTGTTGAAAAAACTGTAACGTCTTAGTTTACTGTCAATTTGTAATCTCATAGAGTGAAATTAAAAAGATTTCCATAAGATTTTTTTTTTTTTTTTTAAAGAGAGAGTTTTGGGCTATAAATAAGCTTCAACCACACATCGAATGGACTAGCTTCACTACTGAGATTTTTTTGAGGCTTTAATCTCCTTTAGAAAAACACAAAAGTGTTAAGCTTTATCACCCGTCTCTTCTCTTTCAATCGTCTTCCTCGTGAACGAAACTTCTCGATCTTCTTTTTCTCACCTGTTTTTGGGTTTCACGAGATACTTCCACTCAACTACGCCACTCCTTTTCTCCTTTTTCTGTTTTGTTTTTAATTTCTCCATTTTCCGTAATTAATCTAAAAGGTGAATCTTTTTGTTTGACGTGTTTTACTTCCAGCTTTATCGGATTATATCTCCTTGATTTTCGCCGATTGTGTCAATCTGAAAATTCCTGGGGATTAAACGGCTTTTGATTAGATTTGGGATTGATATTTAAAAAGGGGAGGGAGAGAGAGAGAGAGAGAATCACCAGCTATGGCTACGGGAAATTTGAAGAAGATGGCTTCCATTGATGCTCAGCTCAGGCTTATTGCTCCTGGGAAGGTGTCTGAAGACGACAAGCTTGTGGAGTACGATGCTCTGTTGTTGGATCGATTTCTGGATATTCTTCAGGATTTGCATGGCGAAGAAGTTAGAGAATTCGTATGTTTCCTTTTTTCTCTCAGATCGTTCTCTCTTTCTTTGTCTTGTTAGCTACCAAGTAGAGCAAAGAGTGTGTGTAAAAAAATCTGAACTTTGAGATACATTTAGGGTTGCTCATCAGTAAATCATGATGTGGGTTTGTTGTTTCTGCTTAAACTATCCCAAAAATTTCAAACCTTTTTAGTGGAAATTGGGCAGATCAGAGCACACTGTGCATCAGAAAACTTCATGTTCGTCGTTTTTTAGCTGTTCAGGTTTCTCACTGTTTTTCTGATTCTGGTTTTATGAGTTTATGTACTTTTGACATTTTTTTTTGCTTCAATGGCTCTCATTGGTTTTGTATCTGTTTTCAGTTTTACTTTCGTTCTCAATCAGATAATGGTTTTGTTTTGTTTTAAAGGTCCAAGAATGCTACGAGGTTGCGGCTGATTATGACGGAAACCGCAACACGGAGAAGCTAGAGGAGCTTGGAAATATGCTGACGAGTTTGGATCCAGGGGATTCAATTGTAGTCACAAAATCATTCTCCAACATGCTTAGCTTGGCTAATCTGGCTGAGGAAGTCCAGATTGCGTACCGGCGCAGGATTAAGAAACTCAAGAAAGGCGATTTCGCCGATGAGGCCTCTGCAACAACGGAATCCGACATTGAAGAGACTCTTAAGAGGCTTTTGCAGCTTAACAAAACTCCTGAAGAGGTCTTTGATGCTCTTAAGAATCAGACTGTTGACTTGGTCTTAACCGCTCATCCGACTCAATCTGTTCGTCGGTCTTTGCTCCAAAAGTTTGGAAGGTTTGTAAACTTTTTTCGAGTCCCGACATTTCGATTTCTTGTGTGCGAGTTTGCTGATATGTTTTGTTTCGATGTTTTCAGGATTCGTGACTGTTTGACACAGTTATATGCAAAGGACATTACTCCTGATGATAAACAAGAACTCGATGAAGCTCTGCAACGAGAGGTATACGCAAACAAAGAACTCGATGGAGCTTTTTTTTTTTGCATGAGTTCTACTAAAATTCTGTTTTTGTTGCACCAGATTCAAGCTGCTTTTCGCACCGATGAAATCCGAAGAACTCCTCCTACACCGCAGGATGAGATGAGGGCGGGGATGAGCTACTTCCATGAGACAATCTGGAAAGGAGTTCCGAAATTCTTGAGACGTGTTGACACGGCTCTAAAGAACATCGGAATCAACGAGCGTGTTCCTTACAATGCGCCTCTCATTCAATTCTCTTCCTGGATGGGAGGAGATCGTGATGGTACACTCTTTACTTCTTCCCTTGAACCATTGAAACATGACTTGGATTTAATTGTTGAACATTTCTGAATCCAGGAAACCCGCGAGTAACTCCTGAAGTTACTAGAGATGTATGCTTGTTAGCTAGAATGATGGCTGCTAATCTCTACTTCTCCCAGATAGAAGACCTTATGTTTGAGGTAACAAAAAGTTAAATCTCATCACAGCTTTTTTAATTCCTTAGTTATTAATGACATAGATCTTACTTTTGGTTTTGCCCGTTTTTGTAGATGTCCATGTGGCGTTGCAATGAGGAACTTCGTGTTCGTGCAGAACGTCAAAGGTGTGCGAAAAGGGATGCGAAACACTATATAGGTGTGTGTGTTACCTTCTGGCTAGTTTTAGATGTGCCTTAGCTTTGTAAAGATTCGTTATATTATGTGTGATGTATGATTGGTTTTTGGGTGGATGTAGAATTTTGGAAACAAATCCCTTCGAACGAGCCATACCGAGCTATTCTCGGAGATGTGAGGGACAAGCTGTACAACACACGTGAGCGTGCACGTCAGTTATTGTCGAGCGGAGTTTCAGACATTCCTGAAGACGCTGTTTTCACAAGTGTGGACCAGGTGTGTTTCTAACTGTTTGCAGATCAACTAGGGATGTTCTAGATAATCTGAAACTAAACCAGAAAAACCAAACTGAACAGAAACTGAAACTTTAATTCCTTTGAAAATTGGAGACATATTTGATTGAAAACTGATGCATAGTTGATTTGGTTTGGTATCCCGAACCGAGGCTGAACCAAAACATGGAATGAACCGCCCTAAGATCAACGTCGTTTCTTGTCTGATCGGCTTCTCTAATTTTTCTAACTTTTTATTGTTTCTGTGTCTTTCCAAAGTTTTTGGAGCCACTTGAGCTTTGTTACAGGTCGCTCTGTGATTGCGGAGACAGACCTATTGCTGATGGAAGCCTGCTCGATTTCTTGCGCCAAGTGTCAACATTTGGGCTTGCGCTTGTGAAACTTGATATCCGTCAAGAATCTGACAGACACACCGATGTCTTGGATGCCATCACACAGCACTTAGGCATTGGATCTTACAAAGAATGGTCAGAGGATAAAAGACAGGAGTGGCTCTTATCTGAGCTAAGCGGAAAGCGCCCTCTCTTTGGACCGGATCTTCCCAAAACCGAAGAAATTGCAGATGTATTGGACACATTCAAAGTCATTTCAGAGCTTCCTTATGATAGTTTCGGTGCCTATATAATCTCAATGGCCACTGCTCCATCAGACGTGCTCGCTGTTGAGCTCTTGCAACGCGAATGTGGGATCACTCATCCTCTGAGAGTTGTCCCATTGTTTGAGAAGCTAGCGGATTTAGAAAACGCTCCCGCTTCAGTTGCCCGTCTCTTTTCCATTGAATGGTACAGAAACCGGATCAACGGTAAGCAAGAAGTCATGATCGGGTATTCTGACTCAGGCAAAGACGCTGGCCGTTTATCTGCGGCTTGGCAGTTATACAAGACTCAAGAAGAGCTCGTGAAGGTGGCGAAAGAATTTGGAGTCAAGCTCACAATGTTTCACGGGAGAGGTGGGACCGTCGGGCGAGGGGGTGGACCTACCCATCTTGCTATCTTGTCTCAGCCTCCGGATACCATTCACGGGCAATTGAGGGTAACGGTTCAAGGTGAAGTTATCGAACAGTCTTTCGGAGAAGAACACTTATGCTTTAGAACTCTTCAGCGTTTCACGGCTGCTACACTCGAGCATGGGATGCATCCACCGGTTTCCCCTAAACCAGAGTGGCGCGTCCTCATGGATGAAATGGCTGTAATTGCCACTGAAGAGTACCGTTCTGTCGTCTTCAAGGAGCCCCGTTTCGTTGAGTACTTCCGTCTGGTAAGTTCTTAACCAACTCAATTACTACTCTTCCTTCAGCAAATTGTAGCTAAAAAATTCCAAATTCGGGTTTGGGTTTCTGCTATAGGCGACACCGGAGCTCGAGTATGGAAGGATGAACATAGGAAGCCGACCATCAAAGCGAAAACCAAGTGGAGGAATTGAATCTCTACGTGCAATCCCGTGGATCTTTGCGTGGACTCAGACGAGGTTTCACTTGCCAGTGTGGCTAGGCTTTGGAGGCGCATTCAAACGCGTGATCCAGAAAGACGGGAAGAATCTCAACATGCTCAAAGAGATGTACAACCAGTGGCCTTTCTTCCGTGTCACAATCGATCTAGTCGAAATGGTTTTCGCCAAAGGAGACCCTGGAATCGCGGCTCTGTACGACCGTCTCCTCGTCTCTGAAGAACTCCAGCCATTTGGTGAACAGCTTCGAGTTAACTACCAAGAGACCAGACGCCTCCTCCTCCAGGTATAATAGCCGTTATGAATATGGTTTATGATATATAGAAGCCGCGCAAAAAGCTAA
This sequence comes from Kernera saxatilis, assembly GCA_900406395.1. Lineage (NCBI taxonomy): Eukaryota > Viridiplantae > Streptophyta > Magnoliopsida > Brassicales > Brassicaceae > Kernera > Kernera saxatilis. The sequence continues at coordinate 13,722 of OVAY01000051.1, forward strand.
CGAACCCTGCAACGTTTCCTTGCTTTACCAGGTAGCGGGTCACAAAGACATTCTAGAAGGCGATCCCTACTTAAGGCAAAGGCTGCAGCTACGTGACCCATACATCACGACATTGAACGTGTGCCAAGCCTACACGCTCAAGCAAATCCGGGACCCGAGCTTCCACGTCAAAGTCCGACCACACCTGTCTAAGGACTACATGGAGTCTAGCAAACCAGCGGCTGAGCTAGTTAAGCTGAATCCCAAGAGCGAGTACGCACCGGGACTTGAAGACACCGTTATCCTCACCATGAAGGGTATAGCCGCCGGTATGCAGAATACCGGTTAAGGCATTTTCATTAGCAATTCACTGTCCTTTGTAGTTTGTACCATTCCCTGAATCTCTGTTATGTATCATTCTGTCATGTGATAATCTCTCTGAATTCTCCGTACGCTTTTTAATGAGTAAGATAACTTCTTATTATTCTATTGTTGTTATGTTATCGTTATATCAAGGGGAAAAGAGCTAAGTGGCTCAAACAATTTGATCTGTTGTTTACAAAACAGTAGCTAAGGCTTTTTGTTGAGATCAAAATTAACAAAATCGTCTAAAACTAAACTTTAAACACACGAAAGTAAACTTTAGAGCCTAAAAACTAAAATTAATCCCTAAAAAATTAACCCTAAATCTGAAATTCTAAATTCTAGTCCCAAAATTTAGTCTTTGTTTGACTTAAAATGTTTTTAGCCTTTTTAATTAAATGTATTATTTGATATAGAAAAATTTGTTGGTTTTTTTCTGAATTTACAAATATTTATTTATCAATGGGAAGATAAAGTACTATTAAAATGAGTGGACTGGTGGATAGAGAGTGATGACGTGTAGTGATTTGGTTGGAGAGAAGAGAACTAATGGATCCCACGAGGAATAATTAAAATCACTTTGACACGGACTATTGAGTACTAATTACCCCGCGTAATTACGGTTTTGTCCCTACGCGCGGCTCAAAGATTTCTCTGTGTCTTCTCCTTTCGTCTGGAAAAACTAAAGAACAGAAGAACAGCGATCGTCGAGAGACAGACTCGGATCACTCGAAAAAGCTTTGCAATTTGAGACTTTGGTTTTTAAATCTACGAAAATCGGCCATGGGTTCTGGGAAAGAGCGTGACACTTTCGTCTACCTCGCTAAGCTTTCTGAGCAGGCTGAGCGCTATGAAGGTAAGGAATCTTCTACTTCTTCTTCTCTCTCGAATGGGTTCTGTGAATTTCTCGTTATTAGGTCCTTTTGACATATTCTTAGCTCGATTCTCTGTTTTATTTTTACTGAATTTTGAATTTTTATCGAAGGGTTTTTGAATCGTTTGGTTTGACTTCTGAAGTCAATGGTTTTCGTTTTCGTATCGTTTGAGAGGGGATTTTCGGTCTGAGCAAGGAATTGGATTCAAGGGTTTCGATTTTTTTTCCAGATTTGTAATTGATAATGTGAATTCTTTTTCACAGAAATGGTGGAATCGATGAAAAATGTTGCCAAATTGAACGTTGATCTGACGGTGGAAGAGAGGAACTTGCTCTCTGTGGGATACAAGAACGTGATCGGTTCAAGGAGAGCTTCCTGGAGGATTTTCTCGTCGATCGAACAGAAAGAGGCAGTGAAAGGGAATGAAGTTAATGTAAAGAGGATCAAAGAGTATATGGAGAAGGTTGAGTTAGAGCTTTCAAACATATGCATTGATATAATGTCTGTGTTAGATGAACATCTGATTCCATCCGCTTCCGAGGGTGAATCAACTGTCTTCTTCAACAAGATGTAAGCTAATAATGCTCTTTACCTGATGTTAAACTTAAGATTCTAGTTATGTATCTGACGATTTGTTTGGTTTTTGCAGGAAAGGTGACTATTACCGCTATCTTGCGGAATTCAAATCGGGGAATGAGAGGAAAGAGGCTGCTGATCAGTCTTTGAAAGCCTATGAGGTGTTCTGCTAGTGATCTATAGTGTTTATTGATCACTGGATATTCTCGGTTTTCTTCGCTTTACTTTTGAGTTTTTCTTTTGGGTTTCCTTTACAGATTGCTACTACTGCTGCTGAGGGTAAACTCCCTCCTACACATCCTATCAGATTGGGTTTGGCCTTGAATTTCTCTGTCTTCTACTACGAGATCATGAACGCACCTGAAAGGTTTAGAGAGTGTTAATCACTACGAACACAAAAGACTCATTTTTTCAGGGATTTGAGATTGTTATATTTTTTCTATTCAGAGCATGTCACCTTGCTAAGCAGGCGTTCGATGAAGCCATCTCAGAGCTGGACACTCTGAATGAGGAATCCTACAAAGATAGCACCTTGATTATGCAACTCCTTAGGGACAATCTGACCTTGTGGACTTCCGACATCCCGGAAGAAGGAGGTGATGTTCACTCTGGTCCTACGCAATCTCTTAAACTATCATGTTTTAATGTCCTACAAAAGTCCTTTTTGGTGTTATTCCAATCTTGGTATCTGTTCATTGTCACATCTTTTGTGTGGTGTTATGTTGCTTCGAACCAATGAATTAAAGACATTTTAAGCATGTTCCATGGACATGCTTGATGATAGATAGTTGAAATAGCATCCAGAGTCTGTTTCATATTTCGCTGCAGATTTCAAATGTTTATTTGGCCTATATGTGCAGCAGATGACGCCCATAAGACAAATGGTGCTGCTAAACACGGTGCAGGTGGAGATGATGCAGAGGTAAAGTAGAAGAGATTCCTTTACTTGGGGTGAATAGAATAAGCTGATTCTGATACAAGATCTTCTTTGCTCTTGATGCAGTGATCTGATATATGTGCACCCGCACCAGCTGCACTGGACAAACATATTTCAAGAACAACTGAATGCGTGGTGAATAATAGCGAAACGTAGAGTTCCTCTGTTTCCTGTATCATTATTGTCTATGTTACTTGTACTCTGGTTAGTCTAAAATCTCTCTGGTTTGAGTGTACTGCATCATTTGATGTCGTCTCAGTACAGTCCTGTTTGTAATTTGTAATTCACTACCGTCTTACTATTTGTCCCTATGTATCCCATCTTATATCCCTTCATTTCTGCTTCTTTCTTCCTCTGATTCATGTTCTGTCTCTGGTTGAATCAACCACACTAAACAGAATAACTCTGCAGATTCCTTCGCAGCTCTTTCGTCTGTAATGGAGGATCTAGCACGCACAAAATCAGTATCGGTTGCGTAATATATAACACAAACTAAACGTAAATGGATAATGAAGCTTGCATTTCTAGAATCTTCTGAACATTTACTCATTTAGCAATACAGCCAAAGCAAGCAGTCTCTCCAAAAAAATATATAGAAAAAAAAAAAGAAAGAATGAATAATTTGTTGAATGATAGAATAGCTCTTTCCCATCTTTCATAAGATTTCTTCTCTTAAGTATTAAAATAGGCTCTTCGGATCAAATTATAGGGAAGCAGAGAATGATGATAGGCTTTTCAAATTATAAGAGGAAGTGCTTTATAGAGTCCTCTAGAAACTGGTGGCTCGGACAAATCATCTCCTTCACTTTGTCTCCATTTTTGTACATCTTAAATGTGGGAACTTTCCTGATACTCTCTGCCTTCGCCAACGCCAAGCTCTCGTCCACATCCACCTAATAACATTTCATTTTCTCGGTTAAAACATCTCGAGACATAGATTATACGAGTTTAAAAGAACCTGTGAAATAATGTACAGACAATTTACCTTGAAGAAATGTACTAATGGATACCGGAGGCATAAAGTGTTGATGAAGGGAGAGATTTCTTCGCATTGTCGGTTTGATGATGAATTGAAATGAAACACAGAGACACCTGAAGAAAAATGTTTCCACATGAGCAAGACAGATAAAATCTCAACCTTTCAGACAAATTGGAGTTTCTGTATAAACTTACCGGGAAGTGTTACCACGTTCTTGAACTTATCCATAGTCGAAACCGCTTCAACTTCGTTATTGCATCCAAAGCTTTTAGATTCTTGACTTCTGTTCATCAGCGCAGTTTTCGCTCTCTCGAGAGACTCTGCAACTTCGCTGTCTCCTGGAAGTTCCCTTCTCACGAACTCATAATCTCTAACCGCATCTTCCCACCGACCAAGCTACATTTCAACAAACATTGTCATTCAAACTACAAAACTCAGTTAATAATTGATCAAACTGAGTTCTAATCTCACCTTTCCATACGAAGCAGCTCTTCGTAGAAGTGCCTTGATGTAATTAGGGTGGATTTTGAGCGCTTGGTTACAGTCCTCGACAGATTTCTCCCACAAACCGAGTTTATACCAACACGCTGCTCTGTTGCAGTACAAAACCGAGTTGGAACCATCGTGCTTGAGACCGTCTCCATAAGCTACACTCGCTTCCGAGTATCTCCAAGAACTAAATAGCTCGTTACCACGAGTACGTGCCCTCACAACCATCTTCACATTGTTTGAAACCGATACGAGCTCAGGATTGGTCTGATCGAGCATCACAGCTCTCTCTGCCTTTACAACCGCATTCTCAAATCTGCAACAAACCTATCATCTCTACTCACTCTCCGGAGAAAATCAAACAAGCAACTAACTTCTAATAAAAAAATCCAAAGATTCACAAGTTTTCCGAGCTTCGAAAGCTCACCTTCCTAATGCCATATCAACTTGAGCTTGGATACAGAGTACATAAGCCTCAACTACCATGCCAAAGAGTTTCGCCTGCGGTTGAGAATTGTGACGATGGTGACGATCCAATCTTGGAATGCAAGATAGACAAAAATCCGAGTCCTCTATCTGGTTAAGACGCAAAAAGGCTTCGGCTTTACAAGCTACAAGCTGTCCAAATCAATCGAAAAAACTCATTGTTAGTTAAATCTTACAAGCAAATGCAACAAGCTGGCTTATGCTCTGGCGAAAGGTGATGATTTCTCACCTGAGGCGACGAATCAGTACCGTTTGCAATGGCTGCATCTGTTTCCTTAATGGCGGTTTTCCAATCTCCAATCTTCCGAGCCTCCCAGCATCGTCGGAGATGCTTCTCCAGCGACTGCAGCCGTTGGAGATCAGCTTGATCCGGACATTGCCCGGAGAAACAAAGATGACGCCTTGCATTCTCAGCTTCTCCCAATCTAAACCAACAAATATTAGATTCAAACAAAATAACCTTTTGTAATCATCACAATTCTCAATCTTTACCTGAGATAGAGTGAAGCGAGTCTTTGGTGAGCTCTGGAGTAAGACGGATCGAGCCTGACAGCTTCAAGGCATTCTTTAACGGCCTCTGCTAACCGTCCTGACGCGGTTAACGCAGCCGCACGGTTGCTTCTGTAAGCTGCATTTTCCGGTGACATTGAGATTGCTCTATCGTAAAGCGAAAGAGCCTCGGAGAAATTTCCTCTTCTATACATATCGTTCCCCAGTCTCTTCAACTCCTCCGGGTTTTCACCGTTTTCCGCCGCTCTAGCCGCTGCGTAGTTCGCCTTTCCGTTGCTTCCTCCGCCGCTACGCACGACGTTTCCGTGCCCGTAATTTCCGGTTCCTGTGCACAGAGTCTCGGTTCTGCTTGAGGTCCGAGTCGCCATTCCGGTTTTCAAGATCCGACCCGACGGGCAAATGTTGCCGGCCGGTAAAACGCCGGGATTCGGCGACACTGCTGACGTCGCGCCGCTACCGCCACCGCCACTGCTTCCAGTAGTTGCTGAGTAGAAGCTAGAGCCGGAGAAGATCAATGGCGTTCCAGTCGAAGCGGATCTCCGATGACCCGGTTTAAGATTCCGGGCCGTCGGCATTCCGGATCCGGGTACAACGGAGCTGGAAATCTCGCCGGAGTGGCTCTTACCCACCTGAGAAGTCACCGACGGTTTCCCAGAAGCTGAGCCTGAGGAGCCGGAGCTGCTTGTGGGAGTCGCAGCGGCGGAAGAGGAGGTTGAGGAGACACGTGGCATTAAGGTAGAAACCGGAGAACCCAGATCGAGTTCTCGGAAATCTGGTTTGTTGACGTCATCGTGTCTCTGTAAACTCAAAGAAGAGTCACGAAATCGTCCTGTAATTGAGTCTATAGCAGGTTCCAACGAGAGCCTTCTAGAATGAGACATCCTCGTACTTTGATCTGGAAAAGCTAAAAAATCTAATGGCTTCCCTCAGCTTCTTCTTCTCAGAAGTCAGAAACCACCACCAAAGCTAAAACGCTAGACAGAAACAAGTACTGTCCAGAGAGAGAGAGAAAGAAAAGAAGACAGATCTCGTGATAAATAGAAAAGGAGGAAGCAAAGAATGAAGGTGAAAATCAAATAATTTGTTTTTTTTTTTTAAATTAGTAGTAACCTTGAGAAATTAAAGATTACAAATTTCTCTGAGATTATGACATTGATCTTCTTCTGCTCTTCATCACGAGTCTCTCTCTTCACTCCCGTGTCTTCACGGCTGCTTGTCGTTCAAGGACAAATACAGTGATTTGTCGAATTTTAATTTTAAATTTTATTTATTATAACTACATAGACTAAATAAGTTGACTTTTGAATTTTCGAAAACAAACTAATTTAGACTTATTTTTCTTGGACATTTTCTAAATAGTTTTGAAATATTTATCATACATTGCCATTGCATCGTGTTAGGAAAACGAATTATCATACATTGTATTTGTATAAAGTGTACTAGATAAAATATACTCCAACATTGGAAATCATGCGTCGAGTTAAGAACCTCTAGAATGTAAATTATTTAACTAGCCTCTGACGTGATATTAGTATATGATTTAATTCTTTTTGCCCAAAATGTCAAGGCACGCAGATTCAAGCACGTTCACTCATGTTCCCAAAATGTTACTCATCAAATTTAATTTTCTTACAACATTTATTAATTACAAACTATACAATAGCATAAGCAGGCTATCATTAGAATTTAGCACTAAACCATTATAGGATATTCAATGCACGACATGTAACTATTTTATCTTCATTTCTTTTTTTGGCATATTTCATTTATCAAACCCACTTTTAGGGGCGTGTACAGAAATCTAGCATTAAATTTGCCGCTCAATTGATTAAATTGCTAAATTTTAATGGTAATTTCTTAGACATTCGAATATTAACTAGTGTATAATTAAATTCTTACAAACAAAAAAAATCCCAACAAGTTACAATTTAGAAAGTAAAAAATCTAGTATTGAATATTTCACACAATCACACACCAAAAAAAGAGTTTCATCAACTAAAATACAAATCACTGACTTGTGGTTATTCAACTATTTGACCAACTACAATGAGAAAATAGATATTTAAAATGCCACCTTGGACCCAAAAAATAAGTAATGCCACCTAGGGTTTTCATCCTCACAGACAGCACGATCGAGGGCAAAGTCGTCTTTTGAAGTAGATGTATTTATCAAGACAGCAAAACTTTTGTTTAAGCCACCATATTTATTGGAGTATTTAAATGAAATGAATATTAGAAGCTTTCTCTTCTTGTGTGTTGAGAAGACAGCAAAAAGAGGTTAATGAAAGAGTGTGAGAGTTGCAAAAAAAAAAAAAAAAAGAGGATAGAACAACAACAAAAAAGATAAATAAAAATTCATTATCTAATGCAGAGCTGGCAAATTTTTTTTTGTTAACGGGTGTCCTTTGAAAAGCCTGTCACAGTTCTCATTTCTTTTATGGGGATTATACTATTTAATTATTTAAATCCATCAAACAAAACTAGTTAATACTCATAACTACTTTCTAGTACTATTTCATTTTTATTTTGTAGACCATCGCTCGCAATTCCATATATTCCGTACCGTTCAGACTTACGGAACCACTAATTAGTAATTACATACTAAAAGAAGCGGGAGAACAAAAAAAAAATAGAAGAACTTAGGGGCAAAATGGGGATAAACACAGACGCTGATCATGCCAGCTGCTTCTTAACCTTACCAATGCATCTGCCAATTCAGCACACAGTCAATAGTCAATGTTAACACCGTTTAATTTCAATAACGGATTGTTATGTTAACACCGACGAATTATTCGAAAACTATCATCGAGCCCGCCAAACTGAGAAGTGAGGATGGACGACGAGAGTGACTCACCAAATCACTAAATCTCGGTTCAACAAAACCGGCTTTTATTTCATTTAACCAAAAAAAGTTACATTACTAAATTTAAAACCAAAAAAAAAAAGTTACATTACTAAATTAATACTCCCCCCCCCCC